>MCJB01048601.1:99729-116527 GCA_002018475.1 Nicotiana obtusifolia | reverse complement strand
GCCGACTATAGCGCGGCTCAATAGAGTAAAACAGATACATATATATAGTTGCACAATAGGTGCCATACTCGGCCGACTATAACGCGGCTCGGTAGAGTAAAATAGATAATGCATGCTGGACTCATTGGAATCACACTTTGAACCCTTCGGACAGGCGTAAGGTCAAAGAAGTAACATCAACATCAATCCTCCCATAAGAGGGTAAACAATATAAGTACTACTACCTTCTAAGAGTAGAGTATCTTTAGAGGCTCGTTCATTGCATTATGTACAATCAGAGTCGTGCAAAAGAAGGAAAGGGACAATCTCACGTACCTTGTATATACTTCCCAACCTCAAGCTACGAAAATTCCACGATTCCTTAGTCTACAATAAGAGAAATGACACTACCGTTATCGTTTAAAGCGTCATAACTATTATGTATCAACTGTAACCTATTTTGCGATGAAACGGACAGCACCTCCCCTATATATATGACTTCCCACAAGTTAAAAAAATCACCAAAAAGCCCAAACAACATCAATAATAATCATATTAAGCCTCCCAAAACAGTCCAACAACCAACAACATTACTAGCAAGCCTTTCGACGTATATCTCACAAGTTCTAGCTTCAACGACTGAGCCGTAACTTTGATAATCTTAAATAGATGTAGGAGGTTCCATACCTTTAAAAAGAAATAAAAACTCCAATTTTACCTTAGTTGACCACGAGATATCCCTTCAATGCTGCCACAAGAACAAGGAAGCGAAGCTAGCAATCAATTAGGGTTTTTCGGTACTAGAATCACTTTAGAAGACTTGAAATTACCTAGGGTTGATATTTAAACTTGAGGGGGTATTTTACAGAACACAACCAACTTAAAAAAACCTCCCACACGAGCTGGAACAACACAAAAATCAGCAACAACAAGAGGAATAAGGAACTTACTAGCGCCACGGGATTCCTAACACTTGATTTGTGTTGTTTGCCCTTTGATTTAGTCTTGGATCACGAGAGAACCTTGAGAGGGTGTTCTTAGGGTTCTATTTTCTGAATATACTGAAAACAAATGACTTAAAACGGGGTTTAGGCGTGATATATATATCCATATGTCTTAAACTGCCTATGTGGGCCCCATAGAGAGGTGCTTGGCACAGTCTCGCGAAAACGCGAATATCTCCCAATTCTGAGATCGTATTGAAAAACGGTTTGATGCGTTGGAAAGTAGACTCATAGATCTTTAATTTGGTAGGTATATCACCCCGTAATTCCTTGTAAATTGGGATAAAATCTTAGAAACATTTGACCTAATGTTTAAGTACAATTATGAACCCAAGTTGCGACAACCTTTGTCGACTTTTGTCTCATAACTCGTTTTACTTCAAGACTTATGAAACGAATATTATATGATTCAAATACCTTAAAACATGACCTCTTGGTAATGTTAATCACCTCTCGATTTACCCGAAAATACGAGTTACAATATCCTTAATTCGTTTATCTTCTAATACTTGTTAACCACCCTTATACACCCTTGCATCATTTAAGACCAACAGGGCTAAATTCTTATTATCTCAAAGGTAATCTCTTCTTGGACCTATGTAGACTATCTTACGGCGTAATCTAACGTATACAAATATGGGTTGTAACACACAGTTGATCTTTTGAAAGGGTATGATCTATATATAGACACACATACTTGATACTAGACAATTACACTAGCCCGGTCAACATGTTTCATTTTACTATACTGGTTCTACTATTACACCCTTGGAAAAGAACCCGGCAAAGGAAAACAAGGGGAATTTTATTTCTGATCACTAAAGGTGGAAAACTATCTACTAATTAAAGACAACTTATGTACAGAAATCATGGAGCACTAATATATATTACAGTTACTAATGTCGCAAAAAATATAACAATACAGACAAAAAAATACAGATAAGGCTACCACCCCCAACCGAAAGCATGCATTGTCCCCAATGCATATGAATATAAAATAGAGTTCAAGGGGCTCCATGGGGCACACTAAGCTCTATGGGAATCAGTAGCCGGTTGACCCTCTACTGCTGAAGGAGGGATGTTGGACTGGTCAGGAACTAGAGTTGGGGCCTCTGAGCTGCTAGCCTTGCCCGCTGATGGCTGAGTGGCCGATGGATCTGCATGGGCATCCAAATATGCTAGCGAATGTTGTATGGCCCGCTGAATGTTTGCTTGCTCCTCATCCTCCACTGTAGGAGCAGCAATCTGCTTGCCCTTCTCTTGAGGGCCTTCATCCTCCTCGGACCAGGACTCCTCCTTTTCTGCCTCTTCACCCTCTGACTCTGAAGAATTTCCGGATGTCTCCTCATCATGGATATTAACATGTACCAGAGGAGCTGAAGGTTGGGACATTCTGGAAGTCGGAGGTGCAATGTCTGCCATCAGAGTTGTGAAGTCTAGGCCCAGGTCTGGTGCAGCCGTGTCTGCTCCTTGATCACCCTCTTTGGGGAGGAGGATGATAGGTCGAACTCCAAATTTTACATTTTCTGGAGTTCGGTCTTCATAGACACCACCTCCTCCCTTAGCTGAGGTAAACCCCTAACCTCGCCTTGTTCGATCTTTTCAACCCTGAACTCGAGCTTGTGCAAGCGATCCCAAACAATGTTTGTTGTTGTTGGAGAGCTGTCACTGACGTTTGTATCGGAGTCAGGGCTTGTTTGATAAGGTTAGGCAAGGTTTTCAAGAGCTGGTCTACCTTGGCATTGGCATTATAGGCCATGAGACCAAGCCTTGAGAGGGCTGGCAGTGCAGACGAAGGCTGACCGGTGGTGGACTGAGAGGCAGGCTCTGAAGCAGAAGTGGAAGCCTCTGGAACCTGGGAAGGTACAGGAGTTTGGGAGTCACGGTCCTGGAGTGGAGTCTCTGGTAGGGCAGCAGCATCACAGATACGTGTGATGTCTATGTCCCTCATTTCCTTTCCGATTTTATCAGATTGTTTCATTACAGGAACGTTCACAGCTTTACATAGGGCTGTGATCAAACTCAAAAATGGGAGCGAGGTAGCACGCTGCGTTGCCCGGATACCAATCTCCTGGAAGATTAAAGTCCCAACATCAATCTTGATACCGTCCATGACGCATGCAATGAGGAGAGCTTTCTCAATTCTTATATCAGTTTCGTTCCAGGACGGTATCAAACGGGAGGTGACGAAGCTCAGCCAAAATCGACCCTCCCTTGTGAGATCCTCCTTATATATCTTCTTTCCAGGATTTATCCAAGCAGGGGTCCCCTTTGTAATGACTGACGCTATCTACCCACGCTCATTCTCTCTATTTAAGTACTTGGCATCGTACTCGGCTGTGCCTGTTTGCCAGTCGGGGGAATATATTTCATTAATGTCTTCACTATTGCAGAACACATTCTTTCCCCAAACAAGTACGATGCCAGTAAACACTTTGTTGCGTTTGTGGTGCGGTCCTGAAAGCTCCATAAGATACATATAACTCCCGGACCAGGGACTCATTGAACTCCTTAGGAGCTCAGTGAAGCACTCCCATTTTCTCGCTTTTATATTGTCGAGAATGTGGGGGTACTATTCTTGAAGCCCATTCATGCTCAACTGCTTCTCACCCAGTATTTTTCTTTTGGTGAGTCCCTCTCTATACAGTTCCCTTGAGCCTTCGACCCCAAATCGGAGATGGAAGTCATCTCCATGTTTCCTTCTAGCCTCAGCCTGTAGATTGACTGAGGGCAAGAGGTCCTCCTCACCAGACTGGGAGGTGCTTGGCATATTTGGTTCCGTTCGCACACGTTTTGGCTGTGATGTGTGACGATCGGATGGTGCCCTTTTCCTTGCGACATGCTTTTGAGGTGTCATATCTGTATAAGGTTAAAATGTGAGCGACATTGTAAGCAAAAGGGAAAAGAAAACAGAAGAAAGCAACAACAGGTAAATGAATGCGACATGGTTTGCGGTCGCATAACCACTATGTGAACCGCAAACTAGTCGCAAACTTGACTGTGCAATATTGGGACTCAGTCTGCGATGGATTATGCAATCGCAAAACCACTATGCGAATCGCATAATCATAGCAGAATTTACTTCCACAAACACAAATAAGAATAATAAAAAAATGCGATCGCAAAGTCCACTGCAAAGTAGGAATTGCGATCGCAAAACAAACGCAGATGTCAAGGTTTTAACAGGGTGTTCTGTTCAAGTCTGCGGTGCCTTTGCGGTTCACATAGTGATTATGCGACCGCAAATGGCACAACATTTGTCATCGTCTTCAGGAGACTAGGGTTTAAGGATGCGGCCAAAATGCGAACCACATTTTGATTTTGTGGGCCGCAAATGCCTTTGGTCTCACGATTCAGTTCATCCCCCCAACAATGGCAGTCCTAGATCTCTCTACCCATCACCCTAGAAACAACCAAGCAACTACGATAAGCAACAAAATCAAAAAAAAATTGCAGAATGAAAACTAACGAAAACACAACGAAGATCTGAGTGACCATGAGAAGATCGGGATACATACCAATGAAGAAGAGTAGAAGAAGTATGGAGATTTTGAACAGGTCTTCGTCGTTAGTGATTTGATCTCTGTTTGCCTCTGGTCTTTTCTTTTTCTGCTCGTTTTTTTTAATGTTGTTTTGCGGTGTTTTGAAGGACTAAAATATGAGAGAATGCGGCGCCTTACCTGGCATTGTGCGATGGAAAATTCACCCCATAACACACTATGCGACCTCATACGTGTTACACAGTGGGTTCTGCTGAAAGGGTATCAATGCGAGGCACAATGCGATCGCATACTGTAAATGCGGTCCGCAAAATGAATTACCTTGTCGCATTTTTGTCAAAAATTCGAGCCAATCTTACTGCTTCAGTTTGCGATTGAAATGCGACCCGCATAGTGGAAATGCTGTCCGCAAAATTAATTACCTTGTCGCATTTTTGTCAACAATTTGAGCCAAATTTACTGCTTCAGTTTGCGATTGGAATGCGGTTCGCATAGTGAAAATGCGACCGCATTTGTGCAGCAAACTTCACGCAGTGGTTTTTTTTCCCTTTTTAGGCATTCCTTCCCAGTATTGTGGCCTTTTGAATCTCCTGCATTCTAACAAAACCTTCAAATTGTTTGAGTAAATCTATCTATCAAAAACTTGAAAAAATTTTATAACAAAAATAAATGTTACCACACATGGGTTGCCTCCCATGAAGCCCTTGATTTAACGTTGCGGCACGACGAAGTTGAGACTCCACTGAATTTACTCAATGGTCGGGCGCGGACCATCTTTGAGAGCCAGCTGCTCCATCAAATGCTTTTCACCATCTGAGCCCAAGTAGTGTTTGACTCTTTGGCTATTCACTTTGAAAGTTCGGAGCCCATCCTCCGATGCTAATTCTACGACTCCAAAAGGAGAGACATCTACTACTTTGAATGGACCAGACCAATTCGATTTGAGCTTGCCCGGAAATAACTTGAGTCTGGAATTAAAGAGTAATATCAAGTCACCCGACTTGAATTCTCTTTTCAGGATCTTCTTATCATGGACAAAATTCATTCTCTCTTTATACACAGCTGCACTTTCGTAAGCATGGAGACGGAATTCCTCCATTTCGTTAAGTTGTGTTAACCTTAAAGTTGCAGCTTCTGCCCAGTCCATGTTCAATCTTTTTATTGCCCATAGAGCCTTGTGCTCCAATTCAACAGGCAGATGGCAGACTTTTCCAAAAACTAATCGATAAGGAGACGTAGCAATGGGAGTCTTGTATGTTGTGCGGTATGCCCACAGTGCATCATCTAGCTTCTTTGACCAGTCGATCCTGTTTGCATTAACCGTTTTTGCTAGAATACTCTTTATCTCCCGGTTAGAAACCTCCACTTGGCCGCTTGATTGCGGATGATAGGGTGTGGCTACCTTGTGCTTGACACCATACTTTTCAAGGAGAACTTTGCAGGCCTTGTTGCAGAAATGAGACCCCCCATCACTAAGAATGGCTCTGGGAGTGCCAAATCGAGTGAAAATGTTCTTCTTTAAGAATGTGGTCACACTCCGTGCCTTAATGTTTGGTAGGGCAATTGCTTCTACCCATTTGGACACGTAGTCCACAGCCACCAAAATGTACTTCATCCCGCATGAGCTTATGAAGGGACCCATGAAATCAATTCCCCAAACGTCGAAGATTTCAATCTCCATCACAAAATGCATTGGCATTTCATGCTTCTTAGAGATTGGACCTTGTCTTTGACATTGGTCACAAGCCTTAACCATCTGATTAGCATCATGGTAGATCGAAGGCCAATAGTAACCACATTCCAGAACCTTCGCCGCTGTTCAATTGCCTCCATGATGACCCCCAACCGGTGAGTCATGGCATGCCTTTAGAATATGCACAATCTCGTCTTCTGGAACACACCTTCTGATGATTTTGTCCGCACAAACACGGAACAAGAAGGGCTCCTCCCAGTAGTAGTGTCGGCAATCTCTCAAGAACTTCTTCTTCTGATATGACTCCAATCCATCCGGAATAAGGTCACTAACTAAATAGTTAGCGATATCGGCATACAAAGGAGCAAAAGTATTAGATAAGGCCAATATGTGTTCATCCGGGAATGCATCATTTATTTCAAGATCTACTTTTGGTCTCCCTGCTTCTTCAACCCTTGACAAATGATCCGCCACTTGATTTTGAGTCCCCTTGCGATCCTTGACTTCAAAGTCGAATTCTTGCTGCAAGAAGACCTATCGAATCAATCGAGGCTTTGCATCCTTCTTTGCCATGAGATAGCGAAGAGCTGCATGATCTGTGTACACTATCACTTTGGAGCCCAACAAATAAGCCCGGAACTTCTCAAAAGCATAAACAATTGCCAGAAGTTCTTGTTCAGTCACTGTGTAATTCATTTGTGCCCCATTGAGTGTTTTACTGGCATAGTAAATCGGGTGAAGAACCTTGTTGTGACGTTGGCCAAGCATTACTCCAATGGTTACAACACTGGGGTCACACATGAGCTCGAAAGGAAGTGACCAATCAGGTGTGATAATAATAGGTGCCGTGGTGAGTCTTTGCTTCAACTCCTCAAAAGCTTTGAGGCATTTCTCATCAAACACAAATTTTGCATCCTTCTCAAGGAGTTTGCACATAGGATTTGCAATCTTGGAGAAATCATTTATGAAGCGCCTATAAAAACCGGCATGCCCTAAGAAACAGCAAACACCCTTAACAGAAGTAGGTGGAGGAAGCTTAGAAATAATCTCTATCTTTGCCCTGTCAACCTCTATTCCATACCTTGAAATTTTATGTCCCAACACA
Source organism: Nicotiana obtusifolia (assembly GCA_002018475.1). Classification (NCBI taxonomy): domain Eukaryota; kingdom Viridiplantae; phylum Streptophyta; class Magnoliopsida; order Solanales; family Solanaceae; genus Nicotiana; species Nicotiana obtusifolia. The sequence continues at coordinate 109,246 of MCJB01048601.1, read as the reverse complement.
ATACCTTCATCCACCATGAAGTGGCATTTCTCCAAATTTAGCACAAGGTTGGTTTCTTCACATCTCTTGAGCACTTGTCTAAGATTGAGAAGACAATGCTCAAAAGACTCACCTACCACTGAGAAATCATCCATGAATACTTCCAGAAAATCCTCTACCATGTCGGAGAAATTGGACATCATGCATCTTTGAAAGGTGGCCGGAGCGTTGCATAAACCGAATGGCATTCGGCTGAAAGCAAACATTCCATAAGGGCAAGTGAATGTCGTCTTCTCTTGATCCTCCAATACTATGTTGATTTTATTATAGACGAAATATCCATCAAGGAAACAATAGAATGACCTTCCCGCTAGCCGATCAAGCATTGGATTAATAAAAGGCACAGGGAAATGGTCCTTGCATGTTGCACTATTGAGTTTCCGATAATCCATGCACACCCTCCAGCCGGTTACCGTTCTTGTTGGGATAAGCTCGTTTTTCTCATTTTCAATCACAGTCATGCCTCCCTTTTTCGGCACGCATTGCACCCGGCTCACCCAAGAACTATCGGCAATGGGGTAGACTACCCCGACATCCAACCATTTGATGATTTCTTTCTTTACAACCTCTTGCATTGATGGGTTCAACCGTCGTTGATGTTCCACACTCGGTTTGGTCCCACTTTCCAATTGGATTTATGCTCGCAAATTCTAGCGGGAATCCCACGAATGTCTGCAATTGTCCATCCAATGGCTTGCCTATGCTCCTTCAAAACTTTCAACAATTGTTCCACCTGCACATCATTCAAAAAAGAAGAAACAATTACCGGTAAAGTATCATTTGAGCCAAGAAATTTATACCTCAAGTGCGGAGGAAGTGGTTTGAGCTCTAGTTGTGGTGGCTCAATAATAGATGGCTTAGCGGGAGGTGTAGATCTATTCTCCAAGTCGAGAGAGAGCTTTGGTGGGGCATAAGAGTAAGAACCACGCCCCTCCAATGCATTTACCAACTCCATAAAACCCTCCATATCCTCACCGTCAAAGTTCACCAAAATAGCCGCCAATGCTTCACCGAGGCATTGTTCTTCCATTTTGATTTCAACCGTATCTTCCACGTTGTCAACAATATCAATCACCAAAATGCTTTCATACTCATTCGGTAGCTTTATACCCTTACTTTCTTGGAATGTAATCTCTTCATCATTCACTCGGAATTTGATTTCATTCCATTCCGAATCCATAAGTGCTCTTCCAGTGGCTAGGAATGGTCTCCCCAAGATAATAGGGATTTCTTTGTCAACAGCACAATCAAGAATTACAAAATCAGCGGGTATATGAAACTTTTCCACTTTCACAATCACGTCATCAACAATTCCTACCGGTTTCTTGATGGAACCATCAGCCATTTGCAATCTCATACTTGTTGGCCTTGGCATTCCTAATCCCGCTTGTTTGTAGATGGCAAGCGGCATTAAGTTAATGCTGGCCCCATTATCACAAAGGGCCCTTACAAAATCACGCGCCCCTATAGTGCAAGGAATAGTAAAGGCTCCCCGGTCTTCTTTCTTCTAAACGGGGGTTGTGGCAATAATGGAACTAACCCGGTGAGTCATGTTCACCACCTCATTTTTGGTGGTCCTCTTCTTGGTGATCAAATCTTTCAAATATTTGGCAAAACCTGACATCTCTTGAAACGCTTCCAAGAACGGGATGTTTACTGATGATTGCTTGAGAATGTCATAAAACTTCTCAAACTTGCTATCATCAACCCTTTTACAAGTCTTTGAGGAAAAGGAGGAGGAGAGTCTAGGAATAGGCGGAAGACTGTTTGGTGTCTCTTTTGCCTTTTCCTTTACCACTTCTCGGGTCTCCTCTTGGACTTGCATATCTTCTGGAATTTTCTCAATTTCAACAACACTTGGCTCTTCAACCTCAACCCCTTTTTTGAATTCTTCTACCTCAACCGCTTGTTCACCCTTTCCTTGTAGTATCTTCCCACTCCTAGTAGTAATTGCCATGACATGAGAAGTTGGGCCACTTCCACTACCCTTTGGGTTCGCAATTGTATCACTAGGTAATATTCCCTTTTGCTTGGGATTTTTCTCCCTAGAGAGATCTCTCATTTGCAACTCCAATTTTTGAATAGCTGCTGTATGAGAGCCAACAAGCTTGGTCATGTTCCTCATGGAATTGTCTGATCTTTCTTGATTTTGCAGTATCTTTTCAAGCATACTTTCCAACTTAGACTCACTTGAGGAACCTTGATTTGAGTATTGACCCTTTGGGGGAACATAGGGATTTGAACTCCGATTTGAAAAGTTGTTGTTGTTGTTGTTCCAATTTTCTTGGTTTGAGCCACCTTGGTCGTTTCGCCATTGTTGGTAGCCTTGCCCTTGCAGGTTTGGCCTCCATTGATTTTGTGATCCTTGACCTTGGTAATGTTGCCTTTGATACCCTCCTTGAGAGTTGTTGACATAATTTGCTTCCTCAAAATCTTCATTTGGTACGGGTTGCACATTCTCAACCACATTTACTTTCTTTTTTTAGTTTTCGGTGAACATCTTGGTCAGCACATTAACATTCGTAGCAAGTTCTGCAATCACTTGATCTCTCTCTTGATTTTCCTTGATCATGTTGCTCAAGGAAGGAGATCCATATGCAATTCCACCTGTGGTGTCCTCAGAATACCATGCTTAATTATGCTTTGCCATTTTATCAAGTATTTGTGTCACCCTTGCGAATGATTTATCCATGAAAGATCCGTCAGCTGCATTCCTGGCTATAGATTGGTTCATCGGATCCAAGCCCATGTAGAATTTCTCCAACAAAATAGAATCCGTGAAACCATGGTTGGGAGACCTCACCAAATATAATTTGAAGCGATCCCATGCCTCATGTAGTTGTTCTCCCGGTAATTGCTTGAAGAAGAAAATTTTATCCCGGAGCTCAGACTTCTTGCTTTGTGGGAACCATTTAGACAAGAAAGCTCGAACAAGTTCGGGCCAGGAATGAATGGAGTTTGGAGGAAGATTCTGAAGCCATTTCCTTACGTCTCCAGCTAGAGAGTACTTGAAGCATCTCAACCTTAGAGCATCATCAGAGACATTGTTCTGCTTATGCATTGCACACACACCCAAGAAGTTTCTAAGATGTTGTGTTGGATCGTCATCAGTGGAATTCCTGAAAAATCCCTCTGCTTTGAGCATAAGAATTAACCCGTGTTCCACCTTGAAAGTTGCAACACCAATAGCAAGAGGTACAATAGCATTTGTATCCTCAATGTACTCCTCAATATCCGCAAAAGGATTTTCTTCCACTTCTGCCTCCACATCGTCTCCATATTCTGACATGTTTTCCTATCAACACCAAGCAAAACAAGCAAAGTGTGATAGAGTAGAATCAGACGTACAGTAAAGCACACACTAATTAGTAATTTCAAAACCATATTCCCCGACAGATGAAATACTGGGATCCTGAAATTTAATTTGTCCAAGTCACATTCTCGCATGAAAAAGGATGCTGATAAGGGGCGAACTGATGATCATTTTGAGGAAAGTGACTAGGTGTTCGTGAAATTGCAGTCATATAAGCAACAGTCTTTGAGGAGCGCTCACCAGCACAAGCTAAGTTGGAAGTACTTTGGACCTTACAAGGTACTGAAGCGGATTGGCTCTATGGCACACAAGCTCCAATTACCTGAAGAAGCTAGGATTCATGCAATGTTCCACATTTCATTACTCAAGCTCTGTAAGGGGCAGCCAGATGAACAGATTACACCATTATAACTTCAAGATTCAGCTGCTCAGAACCTTAGGGACAAGGTTCTCTTTTCAGGAGGGAGTAATGTTATGAACCCGATATGGACCCAGTGTTGGATAATGATGTAGTTGGGCTGGAAGACCAAATGGGAGAAGAACTTGGGCCTGGGAATCAACTGTGTAGGAGCAGAAGGTTGAAACAGCCCAATAGGCTTTTGGGGGATTTTATATGGCAAGCTAGATGAGGCAAGTGTCAATAGCTGGTTGGTTCTAGTGGAATATTATTTTGTTATAATAGACATGTCTAGTATCAGGAGTGGTATCGTTAATGTGTAATGTTGCAGCTCTTTCTCTATCTCCTCCCCACTCTCTTGGTGTAATCTCTTATCACCTCTTACCCTTTTGTTGTAGCTTTTCAATTTCCTTTCAGTTTGTTGAATCAAATTCCCCTATTAGTTGCTATCAAAAGTTTGGTTTGCTTCCATTACCCCTAGAGACATACAAATTTTGGTAAATGATGTATGTTATAAGATATGCACAGATGTACTCCGTGTGGAAAATTGACGTAATTTTTTCTTTTCTTGTCTTTTCTATTTTTTTTCCTTTTTTTCTTCCGAGTAACTCATCAACGAAGCTACCCCTTACCCTCTTATTATCGTAAGTGAAGTCAGAATTTAAAATTTATAAGTTTTTAACTTGTTATGAAATATTTAGTTCCTCTATATTTAAGGCAATAAAGCACCAATAGCATTACAATCCTAGGCCAACCACTGTTTTTTGTTCCATCGTTATAATATCCTTGTTTACGTTTTGCTGTGGTTTATTGCCATCACTATTCCAAATATTATCTCTGTCGCGCTACTCTTAACTCTCTCGATTTCTTGATAAAAAGAAGTTGCCAACCTTTAGTTATTGCACAATTTGAAACCAGCGAGAGAGACAAAAAAAGAAGATTGACTTCACTAGGTACCATGATATTTGAAACAATAACGATCTATTTCCTTGAAGAATTCTAGATTGATTAAAAAAACAATAATGCTACTCTACATCATGTGATTAAAATACATGAAATAATTAGGCAAGATGCCTGCAGGTGCCTCGTACACTGTCTGTACGCGGCATAGGAATGATGAAAGACGTCATCCACATTCCGCTAAGACTTGGATGAGGGTGACAGACGAAAGTACTAAATTATGAGCTATATTAAAAAGAAAAAAAATTAGCTATATTGAAGGTTATAAAAATTGTTTCAAGTATAAATATAAATAGGCAAATACTTGAAAATTTCCCTCAGCTTAGCACATATTATTATATTAGCTGATAGCAAAATTATTCTTTGTCATAATTACCCTGGACTTATCTATTTAATTTGAAGCCTTTATACTGGATGTTGACGTGGCAAAGAGCGTTAAACACTGTCTTTTAGCGGCATGGAATAAGAAAAAGAAAAAAAAATCAGCTTTCAGGTGAAATATTTTTCAACTGTTAATTATCACATAATCCGATACAGTGGTTAATTTATTCTAATTGAGTATTTCTTACTTTTTTTCTTAATATCAATATTTTATCCAGCTTTGTGTTTTTTTAATTTTTTTTAGATGCAATGATTATTTGTTCGAACTATGTATTTTTATTTTTTTTTTGAGCTAAATTTGTTATAAAGAAAAAGAACAAGAACTCCATCATTTTAGCTAAATAGAAATAGTTTTAGCCAAAAAAAAAATGAAATACTAATTGTGTACTTTTTTATTTCTTCTTTAGATGTAATGACTATTTATAAAAAATGATTTTCTTTTCGATGAAAATAAGTAAAAAAGACTGCTAGAACTCCATTATTTTTCAGCCAAAATAATAGAGATGCAACTGTGTACTTACTTTTTTATTCTATTTTAGATACAATGAATATTTTTTTTGTGGCTAAATCTGTAAAGAAATACTTGGTTAGAGCTCCTTTTTCTTAGCCAAATAAAAGTTTTATCTAGTATAATGAACTTTCAATTGTGTTTTTTGTATCATCTGCAGTGATTATTTATTTCAATTGCAATTCTTTTGGATCAAATATGTAAAAAGTTTGGCTAAAACTCTATTATTTTCCGTTAAATAAATTTATTTGTTAATAATGGAGCTCTAATCCAAGTTTTTACTAAATTGACCCGAAAAAGATGATCTAAAAATTAATAAATTAATAAATTTGAAAATATGAAAATATGTATTTTATTTTAATTCATGCCATGCGGACAAAAGAAGCCACATGGTAGGCGCGTGTATGCCACTTCTCATGGATAAGATTGTCAAATATCCATGTCCAAAAGTCTAATTAAGACTACAAATAATTTAGGTGTGAAACTAATAGCCCACGCAAAGTTTAGATAACAATATGATAGGGATCCAAGAACTACTAAGAAAAAAAAGAAAATCAAGAATGTGTGGAAGCTACAAGAAAGTAGAGAAATTAAAAAGAAGGTAGAAATTAAAGATAGAGTGAATTTAAGAAAGAGTTTCTTGAATTCAAGAAGTCTATTCTTGAAGTTGAATCCTAACAACAACAATTAGCTAACGAATAATCATTCGCCTTTGATGGAGAATTAAAAACAAGAGATAAATTGTGAAACCCGGCCCTTTAGAATAACAAGAACAACAGTTTGAGGCTTAACAAAGTTAAACCATTAGTTATCCATTTTCTAAGTGGATAGTATGGTTCTTATTCATATTTGGCCCGTTTTTAAAATGTTCATTATCCAACCCAGTTTTTGATGGATAATATGGGGGGATAACTATTTTCTTTAACCATTTTGCCACCACTATCTAGAATTTTACTTGAGTCATTGTGGAAACAGACTCATTGGTGATGAAGAGCATCTTGGAAGGTATATAGGAGATCTTGTGTATTCAGTCTTTGCCTTTTGGAGAGCTTTTTTTAGTAGGGCAATGTAGGGGCTTTTATATCTATACCCGGTTTTGGGGTTACAAATTAAATCTATATCCACTTTGCAAAAAAGTTTGCAAGCGTACCCACTTTACGATCAACTTCAGACTGATCGAGTCTGAAGTTAAAAAAAAAAAATTAGTCTGAAGTGAAAAAATTGCACTTCAAATGCACTTAAGGCCAAATAGGTCAGAAATGCAACCAATGGTTTCATGTACTTAAGGTTAATATGTCTGAAGTGAAAAATTGCACTTCAGATGCACTTAAGGCCAAAAAGTCTGAAGTGCAACAAACGTTTTCATTCACTTAAGGTCAATAAGTCTGAAGTGAAAATTTGCACCTCAGATGCACTTAAGGCCAAATAGGTCTGAAGTGTAACCATTGGTTTCATGCACTTAAGCCCATACGTCTAAAGTGAAAAATTACACTTCAGATGCACTTAAGGCCTAAAGGTCTGAAGTGCAACAAGTTTTGTCATACTTAAGGCCAATAAGTTTGAAGTGAAAAATTGCACTTCAGATGCACTTAAGGCCAAAAGATCTGAAGTGTAACCAATGGTTTCACGCACTTAAGGCCAATAAGTCTGAACTAAAACATTGCACTTCAGATGCACTTAAGGCCAAAAGGTCTAAAGTGCAACCAATGTTTTTATACACTTAAGGCCAAATAGGCCTGAAGTGCAAATTACCTAGAAACAGAAACTTGTTCTTCGAATTATAACAATCCGAAGGAGGAGGAGAATGAGAAGAAGGTGAAGGAGCAGAAGGAGGAGAAGGAGAAGGAGACGGATAAGGAGAAGGAGAAGGAGAAGGAGGAGAAAGAGAAGAAGGAGAAGAAGGAGAAGAAGAAAACAAAGGAGGAGGAGAAGAAGGAGAAGGAGGAGAAAGAAGGAGAAGAAGGAGAAGAAGAAAACAAAGGAGGAGAAGGGGGAGGAGAAAGAGGCCTGAAACTGTTTAAAAAGTAGGTACAAGTTAAAAAAAATTTAAAAAGTGGATATAAATTAAATGGAGGCGACCAAATAAGACGCTCCGTACAATTTTTACGGCAGCGTATTTTAAATTTGGACAAGAATCAGTGTCTTCCAAGTTTGTATATAATGGAGCCTGATGGTTTTAGGACTTAAAACTGGGCCGGCCCAAATTCTAACAAACATCAGAATCTAGATCCAAACTTCATGGTCCGAATCCAAATCGTGACATGTTTAAAGTATGAAAAAGAGAGATAGAACATTCCAAAAATTCCTAATGTAAATTAAAAAATAATATTCCTAATATTTCTAAGATAAATAAATGGAAAATAAATTTTTTCGAGAAGGAATCAAATTTTTTATAATTGTTAAAATCTAAGATATATAAAGATCAAGAAGGGATAAAATTGTTTCAATTCAAAATTTCCTAACACAAATAAAAGTTAAAAATATCATTTTAAGAACGAACCAATTATCTTTCATTCGTAACTTACCTAGATGTAAATTAAAAAAGAAAATATCTTTTCAAGAAGAAATAAAATTATAGTAGAAGTATTAAGATATATTTCTAACAACATTCTGTGTTGGAAAATTGATCAACATTCTGTATTTTAAGAGAGAAAAAAAAGATTTATGAAACTTATAATCTAAAGCAATCCTGTGAAATTAATCATGTGACCATAATAGAAACAAAAGTAGTCAAGTAGGAAATTGTTTTTAACAAGTTATACTTATAAAAAGAATTCTCATAACAAAATTGGAGCAAAATAGGAGTAGGTTTACAGGTTACTGATAGGACCCTCCGTTGTACACAATGAAACATAAATTGTGCGATTATTTGAACATTAAATCTTATGTTCTATACATTACTACGTACATCACTAAAGAAGGACGATAGACAAATCCTAAGGAGCACTCAAATTAAAAATTATATTTCTTGGTATAACTTTGCCACCCTGATATACACATATATAGGCATGAACTCGGGGCCCTTTTACCAACTTTACTATTCAAAGATGATAGAGAGCCAATTGTAATTGCCTTGCATAAGTTAATTTGCTCGAATCTCTCTAGTCACCTTTGAGAATGTTACCTGCCATAAGTTAATTTGCTCGAATCTCTCTAGTCACCTGAGGACTCATTCACTATATCAACTCATCTGAAAATTTCGACGAAGTTAATTGAATTGAATCCCTTGTATAACATGGTTTGCATTACTTATTTCGTTACTGATGGATTTGCTGGTGAAATAAATAAATTCTAATCTGTATAAAGATTGAGAAGTGCAAAAGATCGGCTGGGATGCTGCTTGAGATTGGGACATACCAGTAAATTTGATTTGATTTTTTAAAACAAGATCTAAATTTAGATCAGCTTCATTAATGAGTTCCATCGTTCATTAATTAACATAACTTCTGCTTTTAAACATATACATACGTGGCCCTTTATATTTAATTTGTTATTTTTCTTTATCTCTTTTCATTTTCATGACTAAGACAATACCTTAGTGATCTGGCTAAGTTAATTACCATATTATCTTCCTGTAAATAGAACTCAAGTACTACACTCTAACACTGTGAAGGATACGATGGAAAATAGGTATAAACAGCGGAAGTAAATAGCCAGGATTACTTGCATGTAATATAGAGAACACATGATCACATATTTTAATCGAATATAAAATCGATACTTATCTCTTGAAGCGTGACTTCGATCGCGAAAAGACCTTCAAGCATGAGCAAAAACCATCCACGAGATCATCCTCCAGTTCCACGATCTTCTACTGTGTTACCCAAATAATATCCGAAAATAACAATTTCATGTGAGCGAAATTTCTGAGAAAAAGGGGCTGAAATTCGGCCACCATCTCTTTTTTTTTTTTTTTTTT
>MCJB01048601.1:37291-99709 GCA_002018475.1 Nicotiana obtusifolia | reverse complement strand
TTTTTTTTTTTTTTTTTTGATAGATGGAAAACCTTATGTATTTATAGCACAAGTTTTAAGGGTTAAAACTCTTTTTGCAAAACCTGTTGGATTTTCCTTTCCACCAGGAAAAGGATTCCATTATTTTCTTTTATTTAGGCACAATAGGGACCACGTAATTTAATTAGCAAGGCTTTCAATTATGGAATTAATTTTTAATTTTTGAAATTAATATCCACCATAATTAATTACGAATTGTTTCACTAAAAATTCGTAATTGCACTCCTTATTCAATTTCGAAAATTCATCCATTAAATTTTATTTAACTCCGCATGTTAAGATTCAGATACTAATCAATTAAATTAAATTACCGATAATTTAATTTATTGATTATTTCCTTTAAACTTTCGCTTAACTTATTTCATGTGTCGAATACAAAATCCAACGGCCGGCTTTACACATGATAACTTATAAGCTTTCATAAAGGAGTATCACCAATCTCTAAACTGAGACATGGATTCCATTAACTAACTATTACTTCGCCAATATACATTATTATTATTATCAAATTACCAGGCATATTGACCCACGAAAGGATCTCGCCTTTTAATAAATCAAAACAATAATAATAAACACAGCTAAAAATAATTATATCAAGATTAAGAGTATAAGTACATTTAATGTCTAGAGAGTTTATTTTATTAAGTCAGTATAAAATACTTATCTGTACTTGGTCCGTTCAATACATACAAAATGTACTAGCATAAGAAGTTAGAATTAAACCATTCTCATAATCAAGATAAATTGTATTTAATCTTGTGCTACAATCATCCATGATGGTTTGTCCAATTTCATCATTAGATTGTAAACTCAAACTTTATACTTAGAAGAACCGATGATTTAATCTTTCATGTATAAGCTAAACTCTATACACTAAATCATCTTCTATATAAGAAAATGACACAGACTAATATATGATCTATTTAAAACTTTATTAAAACTGAATGAACAATTATTTCATAAAAAAATACTATATCTAAACCAAACCCATAGTTAATAGTATACATCCCAACAAGATATTTGTATAATTAAGTTTTTAAAAGACAATTTACACATAATTTTTCGTGATAAATATATTAACTAATAAACCTAGAAAAATAATATATGTCTTATTATAAGTGATGAAATTACATGGCAAGTGAATTATTATTATTATTATTATTATTATTATTATTATTATTATTATTATTATTATTATTATCACCTATGGTGTAAATAGTTTAAATCTTCTTAAATATGCAGATGGATGTAGGAAATATCATCCTGCATCACTCCCTTGAGGTACAGTCCCTCGAATTCTGTACGAACGCGAAATGTTTTGTATATCGGGCTTTACATGTGATTTAACTTATATTCACGTGGATTCGAATTTATTGATACTTCATATGTATCCCCAATATGTGCTTTGATGTGAACTATGAAGACAAATTCATAATTTAAATTCTATGTACACCGATTTATTATTTGTATATATTTAAAAAAAATTAAATAAATATATAAAATTTAAACCTAAATTATTAAATTTTACTGAACCTGTATTTTTCATGCAAGCTCCACCGCTGCGTGGAAGGTTAAAGTACTTCGACATCGGACTGACAGCCAACGTCGTTCTAATCAATATCTGGGGAAGTGCACCACCGCCCTTTTTTTTCCCCTGGATTCTTTGCAAAATAATGATAAATAAAACGACGCAAACAGTGTAGAATTAATAATGTGATACACATACCAATGTTAATTAAAATTTAGTATTAATTCCTCTAAAAGAGCCAAGCATACTGATTTAGCATATACTTTCTGGACTAACATGAAACATAACGAGTTGTAGATGTTTTTCAATTTTGAGATTTGAGAGCTCACAACGTGTGGAGTTGTCATTCAAAAAGCATATGTTGTCATTCACACTACTATTTTAAATGAATGCAGCTAGTTGACGAGGGAATTAGGACCGGAGGCCCTGAGATAAGACATTATTACAGGAACAAAATAGGGTAGTGATTTTATTAGTTCCTTCAATATTTGTATGCAAGGCTGTCTAGCTAGATATGTTGGGAACTCCTTTTGTTAGAAATATTTTCACTACTAATCCTAGCAAATACGGATCTAAGATTTGATGGCTTTGGGTGTCATTATTTTAATGCAAACAGACCACTAGTGAATAAGATTAAATTAGAGTGTATATTTAATCGATTCGATTCGTTTTGAATTACTTCAGTTTGGTTTGATCCATTTTTAATTTATTCAATTCAATTTAAATTTATTTTATGCATAAACGAATATATTATATACTGCTTCAATCTACATTTAGCTGATTAATACTATATTTGATGCATCACACTAATTTTTTTAAAAAAATTAATAAAACCATTAGATGGATTACAAGAGAAATAATTAAAATTACATACAAATAAAATTTAAAGATCCAGAAAAAGACGAAGCAAGCAAATATATAAATAATAAAAATAAGATTGTACCAAAAAAGTAAATAACAAAAATGAAAAAAAAAAAGAAAAGAGAAACTAACAAAAGGAGACTAAAGAAAAGAAAGGAAAGGCAAAAAAGTAACAAAAGAAAAAACTAGGACCAAAATTCCCAAGTCCTTCTCATGTGACTTCAACGCTTCAACCATGGCACATATAGGCATTTTGCCACTTTGGATATCACTCGTTTACTATGTAAATTTTTGAGGAAAATACTAGTACATATATAAAATTTTATTCGAATAATCAGGTGGCGTGCCGCCCCCAATTCAATATACAGATCTGCCCCTGCTAGCAATCACTGTAACAGACATCCGCAATGAAATCTAGTTTTTGTAACAACGGTTAATAAGTTTATATAATGTTATCTTTTTAAACTTTAAAAAAGTCTATATATGTTCCTTCCTTTTCTTTAAACATAACTATACTTCATGCATGATCATCCCCTTCCAAAATAAAAGGCGGTGTATCATGCAATATTCACAAAAGAGAAAAAGAAAAGAAAAAATTGTTTCATGTAATTATTTGCACAATACTAGTACAACATCCCTTAACAAAAAAATGGGAAAAAAAACCTCCACTCCCATTGATTTAAGAAAGTAACGATGACCCAATATACTCTAATTAATTCTTTCCAAGTATTTATGAATTTGACTTTGCAAATGTCAACATGCTAGCTGAGCCCGACAGAAAATTATTGAAGATATAGATGTACACTTTCAGATGATACGATATGGGATAACATAAAACACAGTGAGTTCTAAGTTTACATTAATGGTCTGTGCATCAGGTAACATGAAACATAGTGAGTTCTAAGTTTTGTTTTCCAGATTTGAGAGGAGATAATAACGCGTACAGTTGATTCTGGCAAGTGGCAATATTTTCTTTTGATTCAATGTATTTTGAAACAAGTTGCATATCTAGAAAAATGAATAAGAATGCAGTTGCATGTGTTTCTTCCTTCTTGACTTCTAATTTATCATGCACGTTATCAGGCTTTATATTTTCTTGTTACTAGTTCTATATTGACGTACAGAAAAGTTTTAAATTTAATTTTTGAGTTGACTTTCAAGCATTAAAGGAATTAATTACACAAATATTTTCCACCTAAGAAATAGAAACTTAAAACTCGGGACAAAGGAAGGGAACTATAATAATGGGAAAATATGTACGTAAACAACAACGACAACAACGACATACCTAGTGTGGTCCCATAAGTAGAGTTTGGGGAGGGTAATGTGTACGCAAATTTTACCCCTACCTTGTGAAGGTAGAGAGGTTGTCAGTAGAGAGGCTGTTTCCAATAGACCCTCAGCTCAAGAAAGGTATGTAAAGAGAAGTAGCAACCACAACCAAAAAAATAAAGTAACCGAAGCAAAAGAAACAAAAAAGAAATTGAGGCAAAAGAAATAACAAGTAGTAACAGAAATTTAAGAATAGGAAATACGAGAATACACTAATACTACAGGTATAAAAAACCAATATTCACTAACCTACTACCCTAATCCTCGACCTTCATTCCCTCTTATCAAGGGTAATGCCCTCGGCAAGCTGAAGATGTGTCATGTCTTGCCTAATTAATCCCCTCTCTCAATATTTCTTCGACCTACCTCTACCCTTCCTTGGTCCCACCATAGTCAACCCCTCACACCTCCAGGGCATCTGTGCATGTCCCCTTTTACATGCTCGAACCATCTCAACCTCGCTTCTCGCATCTTGTCCACCACTGGAGCCACTCCGGCTACCTTGTCCCGATATCTTCCTTCCTAATTATATCTCTCCTAGTACGCTCAACAGGGTAATTCAAAACCGAATCGAAACCGTTAACCGAACCGAACCGATAGCTTATTGGCTTATTAGTATAGGAGGATCGGGGTAATGGATGATGAATGGATTAAGATTTAATAATTAACTCGGTTTGGGGGCGGGTTACTCAATTTTTTTATCGAGTAAACCGTTAGCCCGTTCAGAATTTTTATATTTACACTTTTACCCTTATAAGTGATTCTTGTATGTACTAGATTGGAAGATGACTCTTCAAAAATACTATTAAATTAACAAGACAGTCTTTTGAATTTGAATCCGACATTATTCTGAAAGCATCGACATGTCATCTTGCTATGCTTAGAATTAAGACACTGGATAATATTATTCCCAGCATACTACCCGTTGAATTTGAACATTCTTTAAACCAAAACAGTTACAAATGCGTGCAAAATTGTAACATAGAATGATAGAACTATCTGATGTCTATAGCCAACAAGATAATAACATAGCGTAAAAGCAATTCGAAGATAAACATAGTAAGTCTAAAATTAACATTTGACACAACCATCCCGAGACGTGGAGTCACAAGTATATGAGCTTCTAGAGTTACTAAATACATTGTTTTGAAAGAAGTGCAACACTGTTTGAAATATAGGAGCAGTACAATAGAAACAAGAAGATGACTCTAAGGAATGCGAGCGAATGCATCTCTACCTCGAATCCTGTTCGGTATCCGCTAAGCACCTCTTGGGACTCCACTGGTACCGATATCTGAATCTGCATAAGAAGTGCAAAAGTATAGTATGAGTACAACCGACCCAATTTACTCAATAAATGTCGAGTCTAACCCTGACGAGGTAGTGACGAGGATAAGATAAGACACCTACAATGAACCTGTGCAGTTATATATCAAAAAGTAACGAAATAACAGATAGAGTATCAAAATATAATAATGAAATAATGACAAGTGAAAGGGATAACAAGTACACAAGTAAAGGGGCATAAAACGAAAACATAAAGTAAAGTGTCACTGCGTAAGACTCTTTCAAAAGTAAATGACGAAGCCACAAAGTCAAGTCCACATTCCAAATATTAAAGTTAGGAGCAATAAAATCAACAAAACTGCACGGCATCATCTTTCGTGCTTTTACTCTCATTCTCACATCATAATATAAAAACAAGCACGAATACACCCTTTGTGCATATCCTCATGTTCACTCAAGCAATAATATCAATATATAAATAAGGCACAGAAACATCACAATCACTCTTCCTCACAAGCACGGCAACATCCTTCGTGCATTTCACTCTTCCTCACAAGCATAATAATATCCTTCGTTTATTTCACTCTTCCTCACCAAGAAATCACGTAGAATACATTACCAAGCAAGGTGAAAAGCAAATTCAACATCAACAATATTATCTGAACAGAACTCATCATATGAGAACCTTTCAACAATTAGTACTAACAACCAATCAACAATTCAACGATCTCAACATGTAATATCTCGATAATCTCAACATAGAAAATAACATTCATATGAGAAATTAATACAATCTATTTAAAGCACGGAAGACGTAATACACAAATAATATGGCGCAAATAAAGCTATTTTTACCCGCATACTTATCCCATGGCCAATGGACATACACCCGTCACCTTGCATATACACCACCTCCAACACATAGATCAAATAGCAAATAGACTCGATCCTGCCCTATTTTCTATAAATCAAGGTTAACCAAGACACTTACCTCTTTTCAGAATAAATCAACAATCTAACACGATTTTTCCTTTAGAACAAGCCTCTAAACCAATCGAATCTAGTCAAATATTGTTCAAACAAGTCAAAATAGGCTTTGTGAATTTTACGCACATTTTACCCAGTTGCAGATATCGCAATTGCGAACACTTATTCGCATTTGCAATGTTTGCAAAAGCGAGTAGTTTCTGAGTCCTTCAATTGTTGCAAATGCAACTCTGCCTTCGTAGCGAAGGGCCCTTCATCACGAATGCGGACCAAGCTTCAAAAGCAAAGTTGTGCCAAGCCCACCAGTATCGCAAATGTGACGCCATAGTCACAAATGCGAAGTCCTACTCTTCGCAAAAGCGAAGTCTGTAGTCCAGCCCATTTTCGCAAATGCGAGCCTGTTATCACAAAATGCGAAGCTCGCACTTGCGAACAGGTTTTCGCAAATGTGAGACCTGCAGAGTCACAACACTTGTAAATGCCTTTAGCTGCCAAAATCATCCGAAACTCATCTAAGCCCTTCGGGCTCTAATCCAAAACATTCGAACAAGTGTGCTAACATCATACAAACTCACTCGCAAGCTCAAATCATCAAAATAACATCAAATATCAAGAATCGGTCATTAAAACTCAAGATTTTCAAAGTTTAAACTCAATTTACTAATTTTTCACATAAAGCACTGAAACGGCCTCGGGTCACCTGGGACCACAACCAAATATGTGTACAAGTCCAAAATTATTATACGAACCTACCGAAATTGTCAAAACACCGATCCGAGGTCATTTACTAAAAACATTGACCATGGTAAATTCTAGTCATTTTTAAAGTAAAAAATCATATTTTCTTCAAAATTTCACATATAAACTTTCTGGAAATCGAACCAGACCACACCAGAAAGTCATAGATCCTCAAATTGAGCTATAGAAAGTCTCGAAACACAGAAAAGAGAGCTAGTACTCAAAATGACCTATCATGTCGTTACATTAGCTCCATTATACATGTTCTTAATCACGCTAGTGTATGCGACAGGTACACCTAGAGCCTCCAAATATCTCCATAGATGAAAAAACTAATTATTCGCATTAGCAGTTATTTTGATAAAAAGGAAGGGGTTAAAGACAAGTAAATCTTGATCGATCCAAACGATTTTCCTTTTAGTTAAATAAACGTCATAAATATGAAGATAAGGACTAGAGTTACATCAATTAATAACAAGGCAAGAGCTAAATAAAGTTTATTTTTAAGCTTTGTATTTCTTGTAAGTGTTCTTCAGGAGAAAACATAGAGTGAAAGAAAGAGAGAGACGTGTTACAAGTTGTGTCCAAGGTGGTGCCTTAGAGGGATAATAATGTGTCCCCTTTAGCTTCTCTAAGAACAAATTATACAAGACAAGAAAGGACCTTTTCGTGAAAAAACCAACCGACAGTGCAAACAGGATTATCAAAAAGGCGTTTCAGGCAAGGCACGAAGCTCGATGCTGGCTGGTTTCAAAGGATTAGTGAGAATGCACTAGCTAGTTTCGGGACTAGGTTCGAGGGAAACGATCCATTGGCTTGATGTCATCACCCAATTGGTCAGCAATGGCTTTGGTACTTTCGAGACAACCGAGGCCACGAGCCACGATTCTATTGAGTGTCCGGTTTCGATCGGATGAATACTCCTACATGTCGCGTCTTTGTTTGTCCACCTAGAAGGTCCCCATTTTCACCCCGTACAAAAACCTCTCGTGGAACTTTGTTGTAAGCTTTTTCTAGGTCGATAAATACCATAAGTAAGTCTCTCTTCCTCTTCTGGTACAACTTCACCAATCTGTTAACAAGATGAATGACTTTTGTAGTCGATCCCCCCGACATGAATCTAAACTGGTTCTTAAAAATCGATACACCCTTCCTCACCCGCATCTCCATCACTCTTTCCAAAACCTTCATAGTGTGGCTTAATAGCTTGATACTTTTATAGTTATTTCAATTTTGAATATCAACCTTATTTTTGTACAACAAAATCATTGTACTCCACTACTATTCCTCAAGCATTCTTGCTGTCCTAAAAATGACTTTAAATAACTCAGTAAGCCACTCAAAACGTGCTCTTTCCATGCTCTAAATTCTTGATCCACAATAAGTTACCAAATTTTAATTAATGGAAAAAAACACAAATAACCAATCAATACTACTTAATGCATCCGCCTGATCCTAAACATTTATTCATAATAAATAGCACTAAAATTTCTCCTAAAAGTATGCCCAAAAAAAGGACAAAGGCAGGACTAACAAAAAACTGAAAGATCAATTTTGGACAATGATAGCTAAAAATATCAGTACTTTTCGGAAGTTTCACAAATGATTTCCTCAAAAACAATAGATTGGTACCCAGAAAGTGATTCTGGATAAGATTTAGCTAGATTGAGAATATAAGTTGTAACCCTCTATGATCACTCTTTATCCTCATGTATTTACACAGAGTATTAAGTGTATCTATCATTTATGTATAATTATTGTACACCAAATGCTACACTTTCATTTCATTTATAAAACCAGAAAATGAAACTCAAAACATGTCACAATCCAAAATTCATGAAACGCCACTGGCACGTATAGTGCATTGTACATAGTCAAGCAACAACGAATATAATTTGAGAACAAGACTTTACAATGTAGCCAAAAACCAAAAATACATAGGGAAAATTGTCTGAAATGCCACCACAACAAATGTGATTGGCTCATCTCAGCTGATTCTCAGGGACTGACACGAACAAGACCAGACAAGACTCCTGGCAGGGTTAGCAGATGAAGTTGAGCAGGGCAGTAAATAATTTGGGGAGACAAAGCCCCGTAAGATCATTAACATGTCCCTTGTTATACTCGTGGAGAAAGTATTCGAACTATCATATATGCATGAACAAAGTATAGCATACAAATCTGAATAAACAATAATAGGCAAAAGGCAAAAGCCACTCAAACACATAACACATTTCACATAATCACACCACAGCTCCCCATGTAAAAACCACTATTGGAATAATACACAGATAGAAATACTAAGTTGAAACAACGTAATGGGACCTCGCAGATAAGGCCTCTAGACCTAAACAAAGGGCCCTTAAGTAAATAAATTCTATTAGACTTAAAGTGATGTTTTATACTTCAATGCCACACAAGAGGGGTGATTTGAGTGGTGTCCAATTTTCGCGTGCAATGATTCTAAAAGGACCTGGTTCTTCTAAGTGTTCCTTGTATTACTGTTGCGAAAATAGTAAATAAGGAAATAAAGAACATAAGTATTTTTACGTGGAAAACACCCGGCTCAAAAAGGGAAAAAATCACGACCTACTACTCAGTAAGATTTTCCCCAACACTTCACTAAATCACTGAGCCAAAACAGCATTTACAAAATTCTTTGTAAACCTAAGAATTAACTCTAATCCCGTTATATCAACCAGCCTCTAATTGTTGTGACAACTTCAAGTTAACTCTAACTTGAATATTGAGGTACCTAATACAATTGCTTCTAGATAAAGCTGAAAGGTACAAATTGAAAACTCCTACTAAAATTGAACTAGAATAAAAGACAGATGCTTGGAACTGGTTCTCCTATCTGGTTCATGTCGCTTCAGGTTCGCACACTTGAATCACACAAGAACATTTTGCAAAATGCCTTGCTATTTTGCACTCAACTCACGTTTAACTTCAGCTTTTGTGCGTACATGTAGAATGAGAACATCCTGCTATATACAGAGTTAGTACAATAAGAAATAACTAGCGTTCTAATGCTACTCTTCCTTGTTGGAAGAGTTCTAGTTATCTTCAACTTCTAACTCGCCCCTTATCTTGGATAAAGTTCTCTTCGAGTAAGGAGTCATTCTCCTTATCATTTATGCAACCTTTTTGATCAGGAGATATCAAATATAACAACTTAAGCTTATCTCCTTCACGTGCATTCCTTATGTTCGAATTTGCCCGTGTCTATGTACACTGTGTATGGACCTGGTTCAGCACAAGTTCCTTTATCAATCATCTAAACAAAACTTTACTTGGGCCAATAAATTCCCCCTTTTTGATGATGACAAACTCTGTGTTTTTCATAAGCATAGGCGCTATATCAACTCAGCTCAACACCAACACAAGGTTAGAATACTTTTCATTTTAAAGTCACTAATCATCAAGGACCAGGTTCATTAGGTTATAAATATCACAATCCAATGTAAAAACACAACCTAGCACAACCTTTATCTTCCCCCTTTTGGCATCATTGAAAAGTTACACAATTATGTTAGATAACCAGAATTTAATAGAAATCACTCATGGCCACTGGGGCTACTTCAAATGCAATCATGGAATCAAGCATCATTTATCAATCTAATGATATTAGCCATCTAAGAAGCATCAACAAATAGATAGAGCACAAAAACAGTTAATTATCATTGATACTTAGTCATCCACAAGCATACATAGAAATAAAAACACTAGATCATGAGCAAAAGAAACAAAAAAAAATCCCATCTGGGTCACTGGTTGGTCTAACTAGGCTAGGAAGGTATTAAGGCTGGGAAGGACTAGGTTCTTGGTTCTTGGCTTGAAGCAGTTTCAGCATATCCTGAAGAATGCCATCATTCTTCTCCTTCTCTTTTGCAAGCTCAGCTCTGAGAGCATCTCTCTCAGCTTCTACTTCTGCCAACCTCTTCTCCAGCCTTTCAATTTCAACATCTTTAGCCCCACTCTCTTGCACCAAGGCTCACACTTTGCTGTTCACAGGTACCTCTTTGGATGAACCGGGTTCTTTGGGAATGGTGTGGAGTTCATAGTCACAAGCAGTCAAAGTGTTTTCCCCAAAGTGATCCTTACTTGTACCAACTTCCCATTTCTTGATGGGTACCTTAAAGTGTGCGAGTACAGCCGTGAGAATGAATCCATAGGGTATGGCATGATTTTTGGTGCCAGTCAAAACTCTATCGAGAAGCTGGATGATGAATCCAGGCAAATTCCCACTGTCCAGATATTCCATAAGGACAAGGTCCATGAATGTGGCAATGTGCCTCCTTTCCTGCCTAAGTAACACAACTTTGTTCACAAATTCGAATAGCACTTTGTGGGGTGGCTTCATCTCAAATTTGTACACAGCCTTGGGCTCAATCTCTTTATCATTGTCACTAAACTTTCTTATAATAGAAAGGGCAGTAGGGGGATTCTCTAGGCTTGACCATTTGAGTGTCTTGTGGTTATTGTACCCTGCCGTAGGTACACCTAAAATATCTCTCAATTCTTTGTCATTAAAACTCTCTATCACCCCCTTTACCACACTGGTGATCCTACCATCTTTGATCTCATAATTTTTCATAAACTCCACAATCTCAGTTCTGGCAAGCTTTCCATCCATCTGAAGAACCATGTCCTTCCAACCCTGCACTTGTATCTTCTCCAGCAGCATCAACATACCTTCTCCTCCAAGTCCCTTAGGAGTCTACCTTTCAAGATGGTTCTTTTTCCCAAACATAACCAACTTGTCCTTCTCAGCGTCATATTCTTCTTCTTCTTCTTCTTCTCCACTCCATTCTTCTTCTTCCACGGTTTTCACTTTTCTGGACTTCAACGCATACATGGTTCTTTTGACCAAGGAAGATGGACCTACAGACCTTTTCTTTGAAACAGACTTTATTGTAGAAGTCTTGATCTTCTTTGCCTTTGGAGTCACAACCTCTATTTCTTCTGCCTCCTCTTCTTTTTGATGAACCATGCCTATCTCATCAATTTCAACTGCCTCAACAGGCTCAACTACCTTCTTCTTTCCCTTACCTGTAGCTTTTCACTTACTTTATTCTAAGGCCTTTTCTAGTTCAGCCTCACTTTGCTTCTTCTGACTCCTTGTAGCTCTTCCTCTTGCAAGAGGAGCCTCTACTGGGATAGACGAGACAACCTTTCTTTTCTTGTTTGCCCTAGCAGTACCAGGGATTCTAGCTCCTGAACTCCTTTTCCTTTTAGGCTTGTAACTGTCAGACACCTTTTTCAGTAAGTCTTCAAGACGTTCCTGCTCAGATGGAACAGGTTCTTGAACCTTCTTTCCCAATCTAATCAACCCCTTGGCAGCTTCTCTAGACCCATTTCTTCCTTTTTCTTTCACACTTTCTTCTTTTTTAGCCAATTTTTCAGTCCCTCCTTCCACAACTCCAATTTCTTCAGTTAGACCAACATGGGTGGGTGAAGATTCAACCACTCCTTGTACCATTCCCCTCACATCACCTTAAGCTCCTCCACTCTTCTTTTCTTTTCTCCTTTTATTTTTACCACCCATTTTCTCAGACTCAGCAATCTCTACCCCAGTCACTTTTCCTACCAGAACAAATCTAATTTCCAGATTTTCAGTAGCTCAGAAGGTACTTCAGATGTAACTTTAGGATCAGATTTTATCTGCTCTGTTTCAGATGAAGCAGTTTCTTCCCCTTCGGTTGCAGATTTGAACGAGTCTTTAGATTTTTGAGATTCAACTCCCTGACTTGCCCTCAATTGCTTATTGATTTTCTTGATTTATTCTTTTCTAGCAACGACCTTGCGAGCCAGCATCTTGACCCTTTCTTTCTTAAATGTAGGTGTGATGGATGGTGTGGGTATTGTTTCCTTGGGTGCTGATGAAGGATTCTCAGAGTGATTTTCCATCGCTGTGTTTGGGTATGAGAGAAGATGAGGATTTGTGTGTTTGGAAAATTAGAGAAAATAGAGAGAATTTTGACGGTTTGAAAATTAAGAATTGAAGAATAAATTAAGGCCTAATCAATTTAAAAAGGTGGAGTTTAATTGAGTAACAACTACCTTTTCAGAAGTTCAGAAGTTCAGAGGTCTAATCAACCTGGGAGTAAGTTTGAGGGGACGTTTGTGACTTTCCTTAGAATCTAGACATTTATTGTGTTTTTGGACTCTTTTGAATGAAACTGGTTCATTTCGTAATGGATAAGCTCAAGGAGGTTATGATTAAATGGGACTCTGCTCTTGATCATAATCCAAATATAGTTATTTCAAAATATGCAGAGTGGAGAAAACGTACCAAGCAATCTTGTTGAACCAGGTTCTTCACTGAGAAATCTCTTGTGTAAGTCTGAATTTTTCAAGAAAATAGAGATAATATCATTAGATATTAATGAGTCATTTAGCACATGGCACAAGAGTATACTGATGAAAGTATGAGATTGAGCAAAATCTAATCTAATTATATACAAAATTCACAATTTATCTAACCAATTTTTGAGTTAGAACTGGTTCCTTTTAGGTGATCTTAATCATCCCTAATTCTAACCTGTTCCTTTTAAAGTGATCTCCACTTAGAACTTTTGTAAAGATGTCAGCTATTTGCTTTTCAGTAGCACAAAATTCCACAGTGATCAAACCCTTCTCATAATTGTGCCTTAAAAATGATGCCTAACATCTATGTACTTAGTTCGCTTGTGATGAACCGGGTTCTTGGTCATACTAATTGCACTAGCGTTATCACAAAAGATGAGGATACAACTACATCAATTTCAAAGTCCATTAATTACTATTTGATCCACAACAATTGAGCACAACATGAGGCAGTAACAACATACTCAGTTTCAGCAGTAGATAAGGCCACTAAATTTTGCTTTTTGGTGGCCCAAGACACAAGACATGAGCCAAGAAAGTATGTCATACCTGAGGTGCTCTTTCTATCCATAAGAAAACCTGTATAATCATCATCAGCATATCCCACTAAGTTAAAATTACTACCTTTTGGATATCATAGGCAAAGATCAGTGGTGCCTTTTAGGTATCTCAAGATCATCTTGACAGCAGTCAAGTGAGACTCCTTTGACTTGCCTGAAATCTAGGATAAAGGCCTACAATGAAAACAATGTCAGGTTTGCTAGCAGTGAGATACAACAAAGAGCCAATCATTCCCTTATACAACTTCTAATCAACAGATGAACCAGGTTCATCTACATCCAATTTTGTGGCTGTTGCTATAGGAGTGTCAATTTCTCTAGAATCTTCCATTTTAAATTTTTTAAGCTACTCTTTCACATACTTCTGCTGATGGATCATAGTTCCATTTGAATTTTATTCAATTTGTAAGCCTAAATATAAATTAAGCTCACCCATCATACTCATTTCAAATTCATTCCCCATTAGTTTAGCAAATTCTGTACTTAATTTATCACTAATTGCTCCAAAGATTATATCATCAATATATATCTGAACTACCAAGAGATCTTTACCTTTTTCTTTCAAGAATAAAGTATTGTCAATTTTACCTCTCTTGTAGCCATACTCAAGCAAAAATTTTGATAATCTTTCATATCATGCTCTTGGAACCTTCTTGAGCCCATAAAGTGCCTTGTCAAGCTTGTATACATGATCAATACATTCCTTGCTTTCAAAGCCCGGAGGTTGCTTGACAAACACTTCTTCCTTTAGATAGCCACTGAGGAAAGCAATCTTGCCATTCATCTGATGGAGAGTGAATTCCATATAAGCAGCAAAGGCTATAAGGAGTCTGATTGCCTCCAATCTTGCAACTGAGCAAAAGTCTCATCATAGTCTATGCCCTCCTCTTGACTATATCTTATAACCACTAATCTTGCCTTGTTCCTTGTAAGTGTTCCCTCTTCGTCAAGTTTGTTTATGAAGACCCATTTTGTCTTAATTACTAATTTGTCCTTGGGTCTTGGTACCAGATGCCAAACTTGACTTCTCTCAAATTGGTTGAGTTCATCTTGCATTACATTCACCCAGTCTGCATCTTGCAAAGCCTCAGGAACACTTTTAGGTTCAATAAGAGATAAAAAAGCATCAAAAGCACAAATATTCTTCAAAGAAGATCTGGTTTTAATTCTAGAAGTTGGATCAGTAATTATGTTCTCAATGGGATGAGAACTTTGATACTTGTAAGGTTTCACAACCACTTGGTTTCCCCTAGATGTTCCTTCAATGTTTTGTTACTGAGGAACAAGTTCATGGACAGGTTCCCTCGAGGTTTGAGGATCCGTTCCTCTTTGTTCAGTTCCTCCTGTCAAGTTGCCCTGGGTGGAAGGACCTGTTCCTTCCTCTGGTGCTGCTTAAGTCTGGGTTGTGGTTTCATTTGAGTTTTTTACCAGCCCAATTGCTTCATCCTCATATTCCTGCCTCTCAGAAAGAATGTTAGTTTCATCAAAGACCACATATACTCTTTCTTCTACACACAGAATCCTTTTGTTATAAATCTTATAAGCTTTATTATGTGAAGAATATCCCAAGAATGCTCCCTCGTCACTTCTGGGATCAAACTTACCTAGAGAGTCTTTACCATTATTATGCACAAAGCATTTGTATCCAAATGCCCTAAAATGGGATATGTTTGGCTTTTTCCCTTTAAGTAACTCATAGGGATTCTTCTCAACAAGAGGTCTAGTCATGCACCTATTTATAGTTTAACATGCAGTGTTCACAACTTCTGCCCAGAAACTATGGGGCAGTTTTCTAGAAAGAAGCATAGTCCTAGCCATTTCTTCCAATGTCCTATTCTTTCTTTCAACTACTCCATTTTGTTGTGGAGTCCTAGGAGTATAAAAATTATGATTTATTCCATGCTCATCACAAAATTCATCAAATTTTGCATTCTTAAATTCAGTACCTTGATCAGACCTAATTGATACAAGTTGATAACCTAATTGTTTCTGAGTTTTTCTAACAAAAGAAGTGAAAATGTCAAATGCTTCATCTTTAGATGTTAAAAATAATGTCCAAGTAAACCTAGAGTAATCATCAACAAGCACCATCACATATCTCTTACCACATCTGCTCAATGTTCTCATTGCTCCACAAAGATTCATATAGACCAGTTCCATCGTTCTGGTGGTGCTTACCACTTTCTTGCTTTTGAAAGAGGATCTTACCTACTTCCCCCTTGCACAAGCCTCACAAACTTTATCTTCCTTGAACTTAATGTTAGGCAGCCCTATCATCATGTCCTTGGAGACTAGTTTGTTGAGTTGACTTAGACTGGCATGTCCAAGTCTTTTGTGCCAAAGGAGGGGATCATTATCCAACACACTTAAGAAAGCAAGTTTATTATCTGAAAGTGTGGGCGGATCTATAACATATATGTTATTCACTCTTTTTCCACGAAAAACTATCTTGTCAGTGGTAAGATTAATCACAAAGCATTTTGTAGAGGTGAATGCTACCATGTTACCTTTATCACACAATTGTGATACACTTATTTAACTGTACTTCAGTCCATCCATCAAGTAGATGTTCTCAATAGAGTGAGAATAGTCTTACCTACCTTTCCAACCCCAATGATCTCACCTTTCTTCCCATTTTCAAAGGAGACATTACCTCCTTTAAGGTCCTTAACTGAAAGAAACTGGTTCTGGCTTCATGTCATGTGTTTTGAGCAACCACTATCCATGTACCATATTTGGTTGCTCCCCTTCACTTAGACCTGCAAAAGGAAATCAGGGGTTAGTCTTAGGAATCCAAAAGAGTTTGGGTCCCTTTCTTTAAGCAAAAAGATAAATCAAATTCTTTTTAGCCCAAGTTGGTAGCCTATTCTCCCCTTGAACAAATTCTTTGTTCTTTTGACTTGCCTTTTCTTTTGCAATGCATTCACTTTTATAATGATCTGTTTTACACAATGTGTGCAAATCTTGTTCTCAGGAAGTGTGAGGTGCTTGCTTTTGGGATCCCACTTAGGTGCCAGGTTCCCAAAGCTAAGTCCTCTTCTGTTGCTACTAGGATGTTCTTGTAGCCATGAAAGTGCATTGGAGGACCTGTTCCATTTACAAGTTCTGTTTTAGCTCATGGTTGAACTTGCTTAGATCCTCCTTTAGGATTATTACCTGCTCATCCCTTTTATACAACTCATCTTTCATTTTTCCTACGTTTTCTTCTAGAGTGAGTTATATGTGATCAGCTATCTTTTTACCTGTTCCTAATTTTAGTTTTAGATTTTTAGATCTAAGCTCTAGGACAGTTGATTCAAGTGCATGAACTTGGTTTTTCAACACTGTGTTTTCACTTACAGTTTCACTAACCCAAAGTTCCAGGTTTTTGCACTTAGCCTTCAAAATCACATATTCTTTAGACAACTGCTCCTTTTCATTGTTTACATCCTCAGATTCATCAATTAATTCTAGAAGTAACTCAGACAACCTTTCTTTAGACGACAATTTAATCATGTCTTTGAGATGAATTACACTTACCTCAGTTTCTTCATTAGATTCTCCGACGGACATAAGTGTTTGTTCATCCTCATCATCATCATTTGAGCTTTTATCTGAGCTTTCTCCCCAAGCAACAACCACAGTTTGGTTGATCCTTTGTTGTTGCTTTTCTTGGGTTGAACCTGTTCCTTCTTCCTGTTCCTTCGTTCAGCTCTTTCCTTCTTCCATTCAATGTCCCATAAAGGACAGTTCTTGATGTGGTGATCAGTCTTTCCACACTTGTAGCAGCCATCATTGGTTTGCTTCTCGAGACCTTTTGACTTGCTATAGCTTCCACTTCTTGAAGAACCCTTTCCTCTCCTCAGGTACTTCTTAAAGTTCTTGGTGATCATAGCCATTTCATCATCTTCTAGATCAGAACCTTCAGTGATTCTGAGTGCCAAGCTCCTTTCCTTCATAGGTACATCCATTTTCATGGTTTGTCTCCTAAGTCCATAGGCACTAAGATGTTCAATTAATTCATCTAGTGGGAGAGTGGCAATGTTCTTTGATTCTTGAATGGCAGTGATTTTGCTTTCCCATGTGATAGGCAAAACACTTGTCAGTATCTTCTCAACTCTATCTTCTTTTCGAATAATCTGTCCAAGAGAATTTAGCTCATTTGTCAGTGCAGTGAACCTTGTGTACATCTCTTGAATGGTTTCTCCTTCCTTCATAGCAAAGTTCTCATATTGAGAATTGAGTAGAGTTCCTCTGGATCTCTTCACTTGAGGTGTTCCTTCATGAGCCACTTGCAATGTGTCCCAAATTTGCTTAGCAGTGGTACAACTTTGGATTCTGTTATACTCATCTGGACCAAGTCCACAAACAAGCCATTTCTTGGCTTTAGCATTCTTCTCCCATTTCTTCAAGTCTTCAGTAGTGCAATCTGCTCTTGTCTTTGGCAACTCTACTCCTTCAGCATTTATCTTCAAGGTAGCCAGTGGACCATCGATAACAATGTCTCATAGCTCATAATCCTCTCCTATAATGTGATCTCTCATCCTGTTTTTCCACCAAGAGAAGTACTGGCCGTTAAAGAGTGGTGGCCAAGTAGTGGATTGCCCTTCCCAGTTTTCAAGTGGTGTACTCATTTTGATATTCTCCTAAGGTGTAAGCCTCTTAAAGGAGAACCCCCTCTGATACCAATTGATGTTTTATACTTCAATGCCACACAAGAGCGGGGGTGATTTATGTGGTGTCCAATTTTTGCATGCACTGATTCTAGAAAGACTTGGTTCTTCTAAGTATTCCTTGTACTACTGTTACGGAAATAGTAAATGAGGAAAGTAAAGAACACAAGTATTTTTACATGAAAAACACCTGACTCAAAAGGTGAAAAACCAATGATAATACTCAGCAGGATTTTTCCCAACACTTCACTAAATCACTGAGCCAAAACAGCATTTACAAAACTCTTTGTAAACTTAAGGATTAACTATAATACCGTTGTGGCAACCAGCCTCTAACTGTTGCGACAACTTCAAGTTAACTCTAACTTGAATACTCAGAGTACCTATTACAATTGCCTCTAGATAAAGCTGAAAGGTACAATTTGAAAAGCCCTACTACAATTGAACTAGAATAAAAGACAGTCACTTGGAACTAGTTCTTCTATCTGGTTCATGTAGCTTCAGGTTCACACACTTGAATCACACAAGAATTATTTGTAAATGCCTTGCTATTTTGCTCTCAACTCACGTTTAACTTCAGGGTTAGTGCGTATCTGTAGAATGAGAACATCCTGCAATATATGGAGTTAGTAAAATAAGAAATAACTAGAATTCTAATGCTACTCTTCCTTGGTGGAAGAGTTCTAGTTATCTTCAACTTCTAACTCCTCCCTTATCTTGGATAAAGTTCTCTTCGAGTAAAGAGTCCTTCTCCTTATCATTTATGCAACCTTTTCGATAAGGAGATATCAGATATAACAACTTAAGCTTATCTCCTTCACGTGCATCCCTTTTACTCGAATTTGCCCGTGTCTATGTACACTGTATATGGACCTGGTTCAGGCACAAGTTCCTTTGTCAATCATCAAAACAAAACTTTACATGGACCAACATAAAGGATCATGATACCGGTATCTCCTCATCACATCAAAGCTGTCACGACCCAAAACCTGCTGTAGGTCGTGATGGCACCTAACGTAGTCGTTAGGCTAGCCAACGGTGAACTATCAATTAAATTATTCATTTTATTATTTTTGAAATCATGAATCTTGTTAGGCGGAGACATAAATGCATTAAAGTTGTAAATTAATACAATTTAAATAATATACGAGTAAAAGTGTATCGAGGTTAAGCAAACCATAAATAAATTCTAGAAACATCCCAAAACCCGGTGTCACCAGTGCATGGGCATTTACTAAGGAGTACAATAATAACACAAAATCTGTCTGGAATGTAATAAGACAGGATAAAGTAAATAGTACGATGGAGACTCTGTGAGCTGCGATACGTAGCCTGGAATGCAGCTCACCATAAAGTCTCCTCAGCAGCTATGCCAACTCTAGAGAAATAGTGACGAGGGGTCGACATCGACACTTACTAGAGGTCCAATAAAGCAATATGATAAATCATAGCAGATATGAAGCACAACAGTAATAATGGGGTAAAACTTTAAGTTACATAATCTTCCAAAAATTCTTTTAAAGGTATAAATTCCTCAGTCTCGTATTCTATCTCAACAACTCAAATGTATCAAATGCCAGTATCAAACGGATAAGGAATACCATATAAAGTACCAGGCATCAGTGGAAGGATAATCTCGTGAATAACGCACGATTATGCCGAGGTCGTAATGCCCGATCCAGAATAATGTGTACACTGTCAGGGGTCGACCGGCACGAATCATAGATGCATCTATTATACTGCCGAGGCGTTCGGTCCACTCTACAAGAAAGGAAGAAACTTATTGAATTACAAGTCATTACAACATAGATACATGTGCATAATAGTGAATATATCTCTTTACATTTATCAAATATCATGGCAACAACTCAAGGTGATAAAGCTCGGCCTAATATATATATGTTTCCAAATCAATTTCAATTATAATTTCAATTAATTAAGCTAGCAAAATGAATCCAAACAATTCAAATTACATGATAAATGCCTAAGTCTACCCGGACATAAACATGCTTTAGCTACGTAGAGACTCTCGTCACCTCGTGCGCAGCTAGTAGCACATAACAATTACATCACCTAGGGGATAGCTTCCCCCTCACAAGGTTAGACCGGAGGCTTACCTCGCACTGAAGTTCCATAACCGACTCCCACGCCTCTCTAACACCTCAAACCAATGCCCATCGATCTAAGCTAGTCAAACAATGTGCAAATCAATCAAAATATTCTCCAATGCATATAATTTAACAATATATAATGATTCTCAACTCCGCTCGAAAAGTCAACAAGGTCAATCCTCGGGCCCTCCTGCTCGGATTTCAAAAATTCTTGAAGATTAACATCACCTATAACACCACGAAATCGATAATATATTTTATTCCTAATTCCATGTCCAATTTCGTGGTCAAAATCCAAAAATATCATTTCTATCAAAATCTCACAATTTTTACTAATTTTCATGTTTAAATTCATATATAAGTCATGTATTTAACTCACAATGTGTAAAAATCTCTTACCTCAAGATTGATCATGAAAATGGCTCCTCCAAATCGCCCTAAAAATCTCCCAAGTAAGAGAGGAATGAGCAAAAATCCAGATTTAAAATAATTCTGCCCAGGCCCGTCCTTCATCGTGTTCGCGACCACCCGACTGCAGTCGCGATGCCCAGCTGCCCCTGCCCTTCGCGTTTGCGAAGGCCTTCTACCTCGCAACCACCCATCCTTCTTTGCGTTCGCGACCTCCATGTCGCGTTCGCGTAGGTTGCCTCAGCACTTCTCCGCGTTAGCGACCTCTCTGTCGTGTTCGCGATGAGCAAAATCTGACATCCCAAAAATTCTTCTACGCGAATGCATGAGACCCTTCGCGTACGCGAAGAACAAAACCAGACACCAGCGCCATCAGTTGCACAACAAGGAAAAATGATCTGAAACCACTCTGAATCACACCCGAGGCCATCGGGACCCCATCCAATCACACCAACAAGTCCCAAAATATAACACGAACTTGCTCGAGGCCACAAATCACACCAAACAATATCAAAAATACGAATTGACGATCGAAACCTTCCTCTCAACTTTGAAACATTCAAACTTTGACGAACGCGTCCTATCCATACTTAAATATTTCAGAATGACGCCAAACTTTACGCATAAGCCACAAATCACGACACGAACCTATTCAAGGCTCGGAACCCCAAACGGACATCAATAACAACAAAGTCCACTTCAAACCAAACTTAAGGAATTCTTAAACTTTCAAAACGCTCACTTTCTATAATAAGCGCCGAAATGCTCCCGGATCACCCGATACTCATCCAGAACATGCGTCCAAGTTCGAAATCATCATACGAACCTATTGGAACCTTCAAATCCCTATTCCGAGGTTATTTACTCAAAAGCCAAGCCTTAGTCAACTTTTCCAACTTAAAACTTCCGAATTGAGAATTTTCTATCTGAATCAACTCTGAACTTCCTGAAATTCGATTTCGACTACGCGTACAAGTCATAAAATATGAAATGAAGCTACTCAGGGCCTAAAACCGCTGAACGACGTGCTAGAGCTCAAAACAACCGATCGGATCGTTATAAAAGCTTATAGATATATATTGCAAGCCATACAACATTAATTGATTCATATAATATTATATCATGAATCACGAACACATACACAAATAAAATACATCATAACATGCTTCCTATCAATGCAAACTAGCATGCCATAGTTTATCAAATCAGATGTAAAGTATACTTTATAAACTCATAGGTATCATGTTATAATCATAAAGGAGTATAATATAGTATATAAGCAAAATTGATATAGATGTCTAGTACGTGCTATAAGCAAAATTAATATAGATATCCTAGTACGCGCTTGCCCCTTAACGTGCTAGGTTATTTCAAAACTGGTAAGTCTCCCAAGTGTTCGATGTCCAAATCACCTCTCAAACAGCCTCAACCTGCCTTAATCTATACAAACTATCAAACAACGCATTCAATTAGACTAGTCGGACCATTTTCGTAATTTAAGTCATTGCACATTCTAGAATAACTAGATGCTTAGTGATATTATGAATTTGTCCATGCCATAAGTTTCGATGTTATAACATGATTAATAACATCGGTTAATATAATAATTTCATTTAATTTCATGGTTTACTTACTGTTAACCTTTAATTTTATCACTACACGACCAATAGTTGCTACTCGACTCCAATATTAGTTATGTATGATATCGACAGTTTATGATCGACTATCAAGAATGTTATTTAGGGTTCAACGTAGGAAATTCATTATAACTAGTGGTGACGAATATGAATGTTTTTAAGATTAATCTTCCCTAAAAGCGCACATTCTGTAAATTCGTCTACTTTGTAAACTCGTATTTGTTGTAATCAACTCCTGTAAATTCGTCATTTTCCCCAATCTCATGTATTTACAACTCCTATTTATTTAAACTCGTTATTTTCATATTGCTCATAAGTTTTTGTATACTCGACAAATAGTTGACATTCGACTAAATTGAGAGTCTATAATAACTACAATTCCTATTATTTTAAACTCGTTATTTTCACATTGCTCATAAATATTTTTGCATACTTGACAAATAGCTGATACTCGGGTAAATTAAGAGTCCATAATCAGTGTGTACAAATGACCAACGTTTTGTACCAAATCTAGAAGATTATAAACAAGAACACTTGATTGTTTAGATACATAAAATTCATAAACATAAACTACATCAAACTAAAAATAAATTCTTCAACACACAGCTACATTATTTTCCAATATGCCACAAAGGCCAACAACAAAAGAAACAACACTAATCTCTTCTTTGCCCAGTTACTTGATTCTTCAGTCATTTTCTCCATTTATTATGTGCTTCAACCAATTGAATTTCTTCTGCAACTTACTATTCTCATCCTCAACTTCTTTAAATTTCTCCTTTAATGACTCAACCACGTTTTCCGCAGAATAACATTTCTCCTCGAGTTTCCAGATCTTCATTTCATACTCTCGGGTACATTTTCAAAGATCCTATGTTATTGCTTTCTATTATTCCTGCTGATAGGGTTCATCAAACCACTCTTCAAAACTACATTGATCTTCATCATATACATCAAAACAAATGACAATGAGTGCATCAACTGTTAGACAACTTATAAAATAATGAATCTGTATATTCATTACTCACATAGTATTTGCATATCTAACGTCCGCGATCGGAATTGGAGGGGTCCCATGAATGCCTTAAAATTGCACGCTTTTTGCAGTGGCGTCTGGGGACATCATTACGAAGTGACACTGACCGTTGCGATGAATCCGATATTGTGAAAGCTAATGTCTAATTTTGGTTAGACCTGGTGAATTTAAAAAATAAACTCTTGTAGGCCAAGTGTTACTTATAGGCAGCAAGGACGTCTATAATAATTTTGTATGCAACAACCTGTAATAGAAGCTTATAACTATCAGATGGAATTATGAATTGATCGTCAACCAAGAAAGATGTTTATTACACGACAAAGTATTTACCAAGGAAGTTTATTAATAACAGCTCTCAAACTTCTCTAGGATTTTGAATTTTCTTATAACCTCATAAACTTGATTGTGTTTACATCGAACTTTTAGTTAATGCAAAGGAAGCAAAGAGTGTCCATATTTATTACACCAACATAACCAACTAAATCAATCGTTGTCTATATATTCGTACGTGGTAGAGCAATAAAATATGATATTTAGTGGATATATAAAGGGGTTGATTATAAAGAGTAGGTATATAGACTCAAGTTGTTACAACAAGCAAACAACTCGATCTGTAGATTAAAGGGCTGCAACTAAAAATAGACAATAATCGACCGTAAGTTTATTATAGAACTTAGGTCGCGACAGCTATGATAACTGGAAATACATAGCCTCAAAATAGATCAACTGGGACGATTATTCATCCTCACTATAGAATATCTGGTTTTACAAAACCAATTACACATAGCAGCAACGCATACATTTTACTTCAAAGAACCAATTCTTTAACCCAAAATTACACTTCTAAGAAAAAATAAACGACGAATTTGAAGTTACCTAAAAATTATTTAAATCGAGAAAACTACATAGTGTTGGGGTCTATATAGATGCGAGAGAGTCAGCCGTGGCCTGCTTTTGGTCCGAAATCAATGCTTGACACCCCGAAATTGACCTGGTAAAGTGGGTCTATTTTTCCAGCACTTCATCTCTCTCTTTCTCTCCCTCCCCTCGAGAACTTCACCATAGCAGGTCATTTTCCCCAAATTTTGATAACATTAAATTGGCCCCCGACCACCCCTTAAGTCATTAAACCATGTGTTAATAATTTTTGGGTCCAAAAATAAGTGAAAAAGAAAAACGGAGGTTATTTTCTTCAATCAAATTTTCGAAAGGTCTTTATAACAATTCTGTCATGAACCCAATTTTCCTTCATGGGATGTCGTGATGACACCTACTCTCTAGGTAAGCCTAATATGCATAGAGAAATAGCGAAAATACTACTAAAACTTCAAATAAAACCTTCACACTGTGATAATAAACTCAACAGTACAATAGCCAACACCTTCCCCAAAACCTGGTGGAACGGAGTCATAAACTCTACAAGAAAGTACTAATAGTCTCGAGATACTGTTTGAAACAAGAAATAAATAGTAGATAGTCTAAAATAGAAGGTGACTCCGAAGCCTCCGGATGTCGAGCAAGTATACCTTGAAGTCTCCAAAAGCAGCTACACAATCAACCTTTAGCGTCCGGCACGAGCAAACGTACCTAGATCTGCACAAAAGATGTGTAGAAGCATAGTATGAGTACACCACAACGATACCCAGTAAGTTTCAAGCCTAACCTTGGTAGAGTAGTGACGAGTCCAAGTCAAGACACCTACTAGGACATAATAAACAGTATAATAAATAATGGAAGGCGGAGAAATATCTGATACGAAACAAGTTAATAATATAAACTAATACTGGAATTTAAAAGCATAGAGATAACATAAAAGAAGCAATTAAAGGGAACTACCAAAGTCAAATACGGATCCAAACTGATAAGACAAGGAAGAATAAAAGCAACAAAGAGTATTTCACCAATAACTCTTTACAACACGAGGAACAACAAGAATCACGGACGAGGTACCGCCTCGTACACAACAAGAATCACAACCGAGGTACCGCCTCGTATACAACAAGAATCACAACCGAGGTACCGCTCGTACTCAAATTTTGTCAATTTCAATCACAATCTTTTCTTATACCGTCGCGTGAGCCTTACGTATAGATAGTTTTGAAAATATTTTTCCGAAATAGCTACACGCATTTAGCCTACCTTATGACGCCGCGTGGCTTCAAGTAATTCTCTTACAGGCAACACGCACGTAAGTCCCACCTTATGCCACTGCATGCACATTAACCCATATCCTTATACTGACTCATGCGCATCAATATCACATCACAATAACAACTCGCGCCACAAGTGCCTATATATCACAACAATAGCCTATGGCTCAATTGCAATGTGTACAAGAATATCAACAATAACAATGAATGTAAGCTTCTCAACAAGGAAGACATCTCAACAATTAACACTTCGCCTCAATGTGATAACAACTTTCACAACTTCAACACCAATAACTCAACAATGAGAAAGATAATGTGCAACCACGATAATTCAAAAGAATAACTCACAATGGAAGAGATAACATATACTGATGACTTCAAAGAAGGATAATCAACAATGAAAGAAATAACTTGTAATAATGACTTCAAATACTGATAATCAACAATGAAAGAGATAACATATAACAATGACTTCAAATAATGATAATCAACAATGAAAGAGATAACATGTAACAATAATTTCAAAGAATGATAAATCAACAATGGAAAAGACAACATGTAACGATGACTTCAAATAATGGTAATCAACAATGGAAGAGATAACATGTAACAATGAAAGAGGCAACTAAAGCATAAGAGCAAAATATCAAGTAAGATGTAGAACAAGTGTTAATGAGGTCATCTAAAGCATGTAAGGATAGACTAACACAAGTAAGAATAGATTGACCATGAGAATTTAGAACATGATATGACAATTTAATTAAAGCATGGAAAGAGTCTAAATACCACATATAACCCGTGTACCCACTCGTCACTTTGCTATACACGGCTTTCACATAGCACAATGATACAATAAATTCCAAATCCTAAGGGGTAGTTCCCCACCACAAAGTTAGGCAAGATACTTATCTCAATCAGGCCAATTCAACCCTCGAAAACAGCTATTCCCCTAAAATTCACATCCACACGGCTCAAATCTAATCAAAATTGACTTAATATCATCAAATAATGCAAAGGAAAACAATTACGATAGATAAAGATATGATCTTTAATTTACACTTTTTTCAAAAAGTCAATAAAAGTCAATTCGGGGCCCGTCCGGTCAAAATCCGGGTCCAAATGTAGATTCCGACTACCCATAATCCCATGAATTCATATTTGTAATTTGTTTTTAAATCCGAGTCCAAATCGACTCTCAAAACTCAATTTCTTATTTTTCAAAAACTTGACAAAGTTTCACAAATTTTCACTTTGATTCACATGATTTTGATATTAAAATCTAAGATATATTGATGAAATATAGTTGGAAATAGATTAGAATCATTTACCAAAAGTTTGTAGATGAAAATCCCCTATCCAAATCGCTTCCTGCCGAGTCTAGAGTTCTAAAATGAGAGAATATGTTGAAAATCTCGTCTCGCATTAGCAACTCAAGGTTCGCATTTGCGAACTCTCACAATTGCGAATCAGGGGTCGCATTTGCGAACCCTGACAGTCTTAAGATAAGTCGCAATTTGCGTTGTGAAGCTGGTCAATATCGCAAATGCAACCAAATGATCACAATTGCGAACTAGCCCTTAGGCCTGCTAGCTTGGCAAATGCAAAGGAGAAGTCGCATTTGCGACATCAGAGCCCCCACTGTCACCTTCTCAATTGCTAGACTGGTGCTCGCAATTGCGATAACATATCACCAGCAACACCAGCAATTCATTTTCAGTTCAATCCATTGTGAAACATGTCCGAAACTCATCCGAGCCCCCGGGGCTCCCAACCAAACATCCACACATCTAATAACATCATACGAACTCGCTCGCGCAACCAAAACACAAAAATAATATCTAGAACTACGAATTGAACTCTAAAACTCATGAATTTCAAAGTAAAGTTTAAGAACTACTAGAAGTAATTAAGCGTCCGAATCCTTTCGATCCAACTCCAAATGATACCAAATTTTGCAAACAAGTTCTAAATAGCATAATGGACCTATTCCAAGTCCCAAGATCAAATTTCGGACCCGATAGCTAAAAGTCAACCTACGTCAAACTTTTCAATTTCAAATTGCCAAATTTCGGCAAAGAAACACCAATCAACCTACAGATTCCCGAATTCAATTTCGGGAATACGTCCGAGTCCAAAATCACGATACGAAGCTATCGGAGCCATCAAAATACCGTTTCAGGGTCGTTTTAACAAAAGTCATAGTTTGGTCAATATTTCAAATTTAGGCTTCTAAGCCAAGAATCTAAAGGTCCAAATCAACCCGAAATCTTTCCGGAACAAAACTAATCAACCCCGTAGGTCATAAAATCATAAACACACCGTAAAGTATCAAAAGGGAAAACGTGGCGCATCGGTCGGATCGTTACAAATTCTTCTTAGGTTAGTATATCTTTTGTTAATATATATATATATATATATATATATATATATATATATATATATATATATATATATATATATATATATATATTATTTGACGTCAAGTAACATGACACATAGTGAGTACGCTAAGTTGTTTTCAGTTATGAGAACTGAGAGATGTTAAAGAATGGAGTTTTCTGGCATTTGAAAAGCTATATATCTTCGCGAAAATAATAAAAGTATCACTATACAAATTCATCTTTACCCATTGTAACGAGTAATATGTCTTATTTTTAACATTACAAACATCACATGATTTTAAGCAGGTTGGCTTATCTGCTAATATTATTTAGGTAACCTGATAGTGTAAAGCATTCCTTGTAATGACGATGTATATATATGACTTAATATATATCTCCATTCTCATACACAAGTTGTTCCAAAGTGTGTTGATGAGTGACTTTGCAAATGTCAACAGGCTGAAACACGACGTTCAGTTCCCCTCTGTACGACCCTGGTTAAGTTTTAATATAATTCCTTTTATTAGCAAAGCAAAGAAAAATAAACAGACTAGCTAAGTCCGACAGGAAGTCCCGGAAAGTTTAGATGTACATTTTAAAAGGATTACACGAGTTTAGTATACTTTTTGTTTAAGTACAATGGTCTGTACGTCAGGTAACATGAAACAAGCTAGTTTTAAGTTCTGTTTTTTCGTGTGGTGTTGTTTTTGGCATTTGAGAAAAGATATTTATTCTTATGAAAAAAAATGCTATCTGAATTACTGCTTCTTTTTGCATTCTACTGAAAACAATCTCTATCCTCGTAAGAAAGGGATAAAGTCTGCGTACACACTAATTTTTTAGACCACACTCACTAATTTTTCAGACCGCACTTGTAAAATTTCGCTGCATTGTTATTGTTGTTGCAATTATATCTAAAAAATAAGAATGCAATTGTGTCTTTTTCCTTCTTGACTTCTAATTCATACTTAAAACTCAGGACAAAGTAACGAAAATGCAAAAATATGGGTCGAACAGATTTAAATTCTTGATCCACAATAAATTTTCTTTTTATTTTTTATCATCTAGTATCTGAAACCCACTAACCAATCTAATTTTATTGGCGCCAGGCAGGCCCACTAAGGAGGTAAGCGGCTCCTACCAAAAAAGTTCTTCATTTTCGAACCCCTCCAGCAATGGGTGTATGCTATTGAGTGCAGTGAGCACACGGTATTCTTAAGTAAAAGGCGAAAGATTAGTTCTAATATAGTGGTCTGACGCCGTACAGACAGTAGCTCTTTTTCTATTGTCTATCCAACTATTTTTCCATGAGGGCTGCAGACAAAATGACATTTCAGACGATTCTTTGTGTCTGTGTAAGTCCCAACTCACTGGCGGCTAACGTACGAAGCAACATATTCCCTATATTCCAAATTTCCAATGCACGTATAAATACAGACGGAAAAACACTCAAATGATCATCTCCTAGTATATATATCTACCTTGTCTTTGATAACCATATATAGTTTTGTGCAGCAGCAGCAGCTAACTATGGTGATCCGAGTAATTACTAGTACTTCATTTCTGATGCTTTTCTTGCTCTTCACTTTCCTTTCCCTCAATTTATCACTTTCTTTTGGACAAGAGGAATTTTCCACTGGAGATAGAATTGGCGCAAACAAATCCATTATTATCGGTGTTACTATTGTCTCTTCGGGTGAAAACTTTGAGTTGGGCTTCTTCACACCAGACAACGGCTCCAGTTATTACATTGGCATATGGTACAAA
This sequence comes from Nicotiana obtusifolia, assembly GCA_002018475.1. Taxonomy (NCBI): domain Eukaryota; kingdom Viridiplantae; phylum Streptophyta; class Magnoliopsida; order Solanales; family Solanaceae; genus Nicotiana; species Nicotiana obtusifolia. The sequence continues at coordinate 69,866 of MCJB01048601.1, read as the reverse complement.
AACATAAGCCCACAAACAATCGTTTGGGTAGCAAATAGGGAAAAGAAACTTTCTTTTCCTGAAATGGCTAATGCAGAATTCACAGTTAGGAATGGCAACTTGGTGCTCTTGAATGGGTTCCGACAACCAATATGGGAAACAAATATCAAGTACTACACAAAGCCTGATTCTGTCATAGCTGTTCTTGGTAATGACGGAAATTTTGTTTTGAGAGACGGGTCGAATTCAACATCTCCGTTACTCTGGCAAAGTTTCGACAACCCTAGCAATACTTATATGCCTGGTTCGAAGCTTAGTTACAACAAACATACCAAAGCCAAGCAATACATTACATCTTGGAGGAGTTTAGAAGATCCTAATCCAGGGCCTTACACTGTTGAGATTAATCCAACAAATGGCCAAATTAGGGCAATGTGGAATAGAACTGAGGAATACTGGAGTAGTGGTACTTGGGATGGAGATAGATTTAGTAATGTGCCATATAACATTCCCAACACAACAGTTAACTATACGTATATCAACAATGATAATGAGGTTTATTATGCACATACCTTCTTCAGTCCTTTAGTCACATCAAGATTTGTTATTGATGTCACGGGTGTAATGAAGCAATTCACATGGTTGAATAGCTCTCGTCAATGGAATGTGATTTTCCTTCAACCAACACAGCCCTGTGATGTGTATGCTTACTGTGGGGCATTTGGTACTTGCAATCCCAGCTCAAGTTCGGCATGCAGTTGTTTCCCTGGTTTCGTTCCCAGATTAGATACGAATTGGGATTTGGATATTTTTTCTCAAGGTTGTGTTAGGGAAACAAATTTGAGCTGTGGTAATTCGAGTGCTCCCTTTAAGGACAGGTTTTGGAAGATGTCCCATGTGACATTACCAAAGCACTATCAAACAGTCAAAGGTACAAGAGCAGAATGTGAATCTACTTGTCTCAAAAATTGTTCTTGTACTGCTTATGCTTATGACGGCGGTGAATGTTTAACTTGGACTAAAGAGCTCCTAAATCTGCAACAACTGTCTCAAGATGATCAAAGAGGAAGGAACCTGTTCATCAAACTTGCTGCTTCCGATTTTCCAAGTGACCAAGGTACGTAATCGACCCTCCCCGCAGTCCGCCCTTCCTTGACTACATGTTGAATACAAAGAACAAAATTTATTTCGACCCTGTCGTAGTTCTCAATCATTTCGTGGTACCCGCGTGCTGAACCATCTACGATGGGGGAGCTAATGCACAAGGAAGAAGCTTAGATAAAAAAGAATACGTTCTTGCATCGCTTTTTAAAGTAATAGAAAAGAGTTAGTACTCATTTAATTGACCTCCTTTTCGAAGTTAATGAATTTTTTTTTTTTTACTTTTATTTTGTTCAAGTTGCTTTAGTGAATGAAAATGCTCAATAAAGCGGCTAGGTCTTACTAGTTACTAGCCCTTACACTCTTCAAACTTATTTACTCTGAAAAATTATACTATCTCAATATGCCATGCACTCTATCATTGGTGCAACCATTTTAATTTGGAGGTTCTTTCTTCGGAGATAAATTAACCTTCAAAACCACATAACTAGACGGCACATTATTGTAGTTTCGTTGAAATTCTCTATTCTAGCAATTGATATTTCATTTCTCAAATTTTCTAAGTATATCTACTTCATTTCGAATTAAGCAGCAGCGAAGCAGAAGCAATCAACCGCAAGGCTCAAAGTCACGATCATTCTTACAACTGCATTTGTGACAATTCTATTAGTATGCTGCGCCTTTACCTACTTTTATTATAAAAGAAGGATGGCAAATAGAAAAGGTAAAGTCGAATAAGACCAAACACAGCCAATGTTTTACGGCTTTATCTAAATAGCATATTCTAACTCATTAAATTCTATCACCTTCTTTAGGTCAAAGGGATTTTTTGGATCATTTGAAGAGTAGAGTAAACCCTAACGATTTGACTAATGAAGATGATGACAATACAATGGATGTTCGTATTTTTAGTTTCGAAAGCATATTAGCTGCTACAGATCAATTCTCAGAGGCAAACATGCTGGGTAGAGGAGGGTTTGGTCCCGTTTATAAGGTCATTCAAATCTTTCTTTTCTCAAATATAGATTCTCTGACTTGTGTGTATGATGTATGTGTGTGAACTAGATTTTTCTGTACTATATATATTATTATTAAAGATGGGGAGCCCTGGAGCAACGGTAAAGTTGTCTCCCTGTGTGACCTATGGTCACGGGTTCAAGCTGTGAAAGTAGTCACTAATGCTTGCATTAGGTTAGACTGTCTTCATCATTACCCTTAGGGTGCGGCACTTCCCAGATCCTATGTGAAAGCGGAATGCCTTATGTACCAGACTGACCTTTGCCTTTATATATTATTATTGAGTTCACTAAATATTGATATATAAATGTTCGTCAGGGTAAATTTCTAGGAGGAAGAGAGATTGCAGTTAAAAGATTATCAACTCAATCTCGACAAGGCATAGAAGAATTTACGAATGAAGTGCTATTGGTCGCGAGAGTTCAACACAGGAATCTAGTTAGACTTTTGGGGTATTGTGTAAAGGGAAATGAAAAGATTGTACTTTACGAGTACATGTTAAATAAGAGCTTGGACACCTTCATATTTGGTTAGCTTCTCTTGCTAGTTTTATTTATTTAATTTCTTCATAATTAGTAGCTATCATGATTAATTGACACTAATTTTTTCCATAAAAGATCAACAAAATCGCACATTGCTGGACTGGAAAAAACGATTTGATATTATACTTGGAATTGCCCGTGGAATGTCTTATCTACACCATGATTCAAGGCTGACGATCATTCATAGAGATCTTAAAACTAGTAATATTTTACTAGACGAAGAAATGGACCCCAAGATTTCGGACTTTGGCTTAGCAAGGATTGTTCAAGGAGATTTTACACAAGCAAATACGAAAAAAATTGTCGGAACCTAGTAAGTTTAAAACATTATTTTCTATATTTTAGGATATGATACAAACATATTTACTTACATTGTGATTACTCGTTCTCATTTCAGTGGCTATATGTCTCCGGAGTATGCGTTGAATGGATCATTCTCAACTAAGTCAGATGTTTTTAGCTTTGGAGTAATTATACTTGAGATTCTAAGCGGCAGAAGAAACACAGGGTTTTATCAATGCGAAGAGGCAAGGAACCTCATCGAATATGTGAGTGAAAAAATTGCAATTTCAAGTTTTGGTGTTTATTTTTTCAATAAAAAAATTTTCGTTACTCCCTCGATCTATCTTTCTATATTTAGACATAATTGAATTTTAAAATTCTATTTTACACTTAATGAGATGATTTTAGCCAAACAAGTTTCAAAAGTTTCTAGCCAAATAAGTGTCTATGACTTATTTTATACCACAAGTTTCAAAAATCAGTCTTTATTTCTTTCTTTCTTTCTTTCTTTCCTAAGCCAAAGTGCATCACATAGCATGAAGTAGATGGAGTATATACAGAGACGGAGCCAGGATTTAGAGTTTATAGATTCTGAATTGCTAGCAAACCCATAACTCTCTTAGTTGGTGGATTCACAATTAAATATTTTACATATATAATAGATTATTTAAAAGAAATATAGGGTTTGAATAAAAGTTAATGGGCCCTTGGATAATGCTATTCATGATATCGAATAGGAATGATCATTATCAGGGGATACAGATATGCCATGCTAGGATGAGCAAACGGAATTTTCTTCTTCATCTGCCATGTCACTCTTTGGATTCTGCATTTGTTCTTATCATGTTCTTTGTGACGTTACTTTATTTTCTTGATTTTAATCTTTTACTTTTAGAATTGAATTCAAGTTAGTAACTTCTATTTTATCCTATAAATAGTACCATCGACTTGAGACCGGATTGCTTCCAATGAGAGGAATGACTATAGGTACGGAACTTACCTTTGACCGGTAACTTTTTTTTATGAGGGTAGGGAGTTTGGGTTGGTGTGAAGTGTACCGCACTTTGAGTACTAAAAAACAAACCGAAATTCCGTCTTGATCGAAGGATTAATTGACTCTGAAACATAAAGTAACAAGACCGTCTGCCCCTTAGTATAGTATATTATATTGGTAACTAATGATGCAAATCGCAGGCTTGGAGATTGTGGAATGAAGAGAAGGCTATCAATTTGGTGGATGAATTGCTACTTGAAACATGTAACATAGATGAAGCAATAAAATGCATTAACATTGGTCTCTTATGCGTGCAAGAAAACCCTTGTGGACGTCCAAGTATGTCCAACGTCATAGTAATGCTTGGGGGTGAAAGCATGATTCTTTCAAGACCTAATCATCCAGCTTTTGGGGCAAGAACTACTATTTCTAGTGAATCTATAACTTCCTCTACCAAGAATGGGCTAACTATTACAATTGAACAAGGCCGATAATATGGGAGCTATGTATCAAGTTTTGATTCTCAAAGATACGCGCGGCCTGCCTGAGATCCTTTTACAACATCGAGAGAAATCAAACATTAACCGATATGGGTCATGGTGGGATGAATAAGATCCCTCCGTACTAACCAGATATCTCTGATTTGAGCTCTGCATACGAAAAATAAATCTTGTTAAGGAACGATTCCTCCTTATATAGGCCTTACGCGACGCATGCAGGTACCAGATACCGGTAAGGTAAACCCAACCAAAACAACAACAACAACAAAAAAAAAGAATCCAAACATTATTTGATTTTAATTGATTGACATTTTTTCACCTTTGGTAATGAGTTTTTATCAAGTTCTATCATTATTGTCAATCTTATGTTTTCTGGTACATCTCTTTCAGTTACCAAAGGTGCATATATATAGGAATTCATAAAATTTATTGTCTTCAAATATTGAAAAATTTCCCTTCCCTTATACTTGAAGTATTATGAAAGTTTTGCTATGCATATTTCATGCGACTCTTACTTTAAATGGATTGTTCTTGGTTGTGCCACATATAATTTCGAATCGCTACCAGTCGGGGAATTGAATGAGCACCACTAGGCTTTAACTTGGTGATCATAATTTTGTGCATTAAGTAAAACAAATTATCAACACCAACACCACCAAGTATACAATATATAGCTGTATTGGTTGGCGATGTAAAGTTTTGTTTCGAGAAATAGTATCTCCACGTTAGCAAACTTTCGAGATTTTTTTTCCAAAATAATGCTTTGTGTTCGAGTACAATCGAGGATAATATGATGCCCTCGGCATCCTCGTCGCTGAACGAGATGGCCCCTTCCGGGACGTAATCCCCCGTGCGTTATTCCCTTGTGAAAGAAACTTTGGTGCGTTTTATCATTGGCTCTTGGAGGACATCCACTCCCCCAATGATCGTGTTGATCACGTGTTGGGGCTCCTCTTGTTCAATCTGTTTGTTGGCGTCCCGATTTTTGAAATGATTTTTGGCCTGTTCACTTAGGAATTCTCGAAGATGTCCGTTGTTGAATAGTCGAGCCACTTATTCCCTTAGCTGTTGACAATCTTCGGTCCTATGACCGTGAGTATCGTGGTACGTATAGGCCAAGTTGTGATTCCTTTGTGCGAGATCAGACTGAAGTAGTCTATGCCACTTGGTCTCTTTGATGGGACCAAATGGTCGACACTATACTTGTAGCATCCACGTTGAAATTGTACTATGATAATCTCGATGCTTCCCTACCCCCGAGCGATCTGTCAAAATTGTTTTTACTCATCAGCCCCGGGCTGCTTGGTCCTTGAACATTTCTCCTGTCCTTCCTGATTGGGTGGCAACCGGATCCGTTTCCCCTTCTGTTTCAGCCGTACGGCTAATACCGATCTCGGACCGGCCTTGGCTCCCGATCCATAATCCTCTTGGATCTGTCATTTGCTCTGTTGGGGTAAACAGACCCCGAGGGGGCTCCCGGCTGGTCGTACTTGACTCTGATCTTCGACTGATACCTATTATGGACGCCGGCCCAAGTAACAGCCGGGTACTCCACTAAGTTATGCTTCAATTGTTGAGAAGCAACGAAACTTCGGGGGTTGAACCCTTAAATGAATTCCTGAATGACCCAATCATCCGCGACTCGGGGCAGGTCCATTCGCTCCATCTGGTAACTCAACACGAACTCCCTAAGCATCTCGTCTCTCTCCTTGACTTTGAATAGGTCTAATTTCCTCGTCTCGACCTTGCTAGCGCCCGCATGGACTTTTATGAAAGCATCCGCAAGCATAGCAAATAAATAAATAGAATTCGGAGGCAAGTTGTGATTCCATATCATCGCTCCTTTGGACAAGGTTTCCCTAAGTTTCCTCAATAACACGATTCGATCTCGTCTTCTTCTAGGTCATTCCCCTTGATTGCGCACGTATAGGAGGTTACATGCTCATTTTGATATGTGATCTCATTATACTTGGGAATGTCAAGCATTCGGAATATCTTCAAGATTGGCTTCGGTGCGACACTCGGCGGAAAGGCGTCTAAATGAATTTTTTGGAATCCGGCCCCTTCAATATTGGAGGCGCTTCTGAGATCTTATCGACCCTGGAATTGTAAATTTTCACCTTCTTGTCGTTTGCCTCTATCTTTTCTCACCAGACTCCACCCGCTTTTTTAGTGCTTTGAGCATTCTCATCACCTCGGAAGTTTCCCCGGGCCCGAACTCATCCGATTCCACGGCAATTTGTTCATCCCTTCGAGTGTTTTCTATGACCTTCTCGGGCTCGATCAATAGGGGTACGTCATTGCTAGGTACCACGTTATTGTTTTCACCGTGCTGGCCTGACTCGGCGTCAACGTTCAAGTGAGCAAACTGAGAATATGACATTCTTAGATTAACCTAAAATCAAACTTCAAAGATCAAGTGTAAAATAGGGTGTGTTACGGAGATTCATGTTAAATCACCACTATTATCCCTGGCCCTACGGTAGACGTGATGGTAGGCCAAAATCCCATGTTTTAGTCATAGTTTGTACTCCAATTACTGCATTTTACTTGTGTTTGATCTTAAATGTTAGTGTATTGCACTTTTTATGTGTTTGAAATTTCGAGTTAAAAAGATAATTTGAAACTAAACAAACAACGTGGAGCTTTGAAGTCTGAGTAAAAGCCCAAGAAATTAAATTAGGATCGCGTTCGGGGGTCGAGGACTGTGTCTGGATCTCAAAAATCGAAGAAACAAATATACTCTGTAAAAAGTGTACTGCTGCACCGCATGGAGTGGCGCGACAGTGCAAATTTCTGCTTCTTGTCAGAAACTTGCTCTCTGAACTTCCTCACTAATGCCCCGCATAGGGCGGCGCATGGCACGACGTGTTTGTGTACTTTTCTCAGAGTATTTTTCTGTTTCGGTTTGGAAAAGGTAGTTTCGCCCGAGCCCACTCCTACATGGCATAAATACACCAAAAAGACGTTTTTGAAAGGACTTTTGACCTTGGAATCTTTGGGAGAGCATTGGAGGCTACAAGACTTAGGATTTCTTCATATTTTCATTAATTCAATACAGGAGTTTGGATTCCAACGTTTGATTGATGCTTCCTTACTCTTTAATTGTATTCGTGATGACTTCCTCCATGATTATGGAGTAGTTTTCCTTAGGATTTGATGGATATAGTATTTTGATAAATATTTGTGGATTTTAACTCTAGTTCTTTGCTTGAATTCGTGTATGGAGCTTTGGATTGTTGCAACTTTATTCACCGGATTATTTAATAGAAAGAGGAATATTTTGGTGATTATCTTTGCATTATTTTGTTTAGTTTAATTCAGTGATTCTCGTAAATAATCGAAAGAGCTTGTCGAATTGTTGATTAAATCAAGTTAGGAGAATATTCGAGAGACGTTTTCCTGAAGACTAATCCAATAACGCATGTTTGCATATTTTCACAGTGCTTATATTAGTTCACCTTGTAGATTTAAGACTTAATCAAGAGAAGAGTCTTGACTACACGTTTGAACTAATCATCGAGTGAATTTGTGAGAATCATTAGAACATTAGAGTGAATTAAACTAGACTTAAATCCCAAATAGCTATCTTGCACCTATCCTGCCAAGACTCTTATTCTCACATTGATAATAAACCAATTATGCGAATCTCTAATTCTTTGTGGTCAATTGTCAATTGCTTTACTTTAGTAGTTAATCGTAGTTGGTAATCATTTAACTCAAGTGTTGATCCTCCTGAATAGCAATTAAGCCAGAAATTACTCGAACATTGTTTAAATCCAATCCCTGTGGAGACGATATTGTACTATAATATCTTTGGTTAGCGAGCATTAATTTCGTGTTGTGTTTTGTGCTCGTCAAATTTTGACCCCGTTGCTTGGGATTTGCAATCAATAGTTTTCAAAATAGTTTTTGGTGCTAATCAGAAATTTATTTTGTTTTATCCTTCATGGGTTTCTCATCCGTGTGCAGGAAACAGGTTAAGTTCGTTGGTGTATGACTTGATCCTCTTCAAAACAAGTAATACCCTTCAAACCGGAGTTGGAAAGACACCTACAGCAACTGAGAATAGAGAAAGAACTCACCGGAAAATTCTTGGGGCAATCCTCAACCCAAGAGAACATGGCTAAGAACAGTGAGAAGAGAGTTGATTTGGCTGCACGGGCAGATGTTAAAGCAGCTCTCAGAGCTGATGAAACGATTGAGGGGAATAGAGGACGAAGATTCAACCTGAACAGACCTCTAGTTGAAGATGAATTTGAAAATAGTATGCATCAGGCCTGGATGATCACTAGGAGACTCGCCAGGCCAATCTACAACCAAGGAGCATCTAGTGTGCAACCCCCTCCATTCGCAACAAATAATTATGAGATTAATCAAGGGATACTTTAGACCATTCAGAACAATTGTGTCTTTCGTGGCAAACCCAATGAAGATTCAACTACTCATTTGATGGATTTTGATGAGATTATGAAGACCTTCCAGCAAAATGGAGTATCGAAAGATGCTATCTACTTAAGGACATTCCCTTTTTCATTGAGGGAAGATGCTAAGCACTGGTTGCGGAGTTTGCCGACTAGGTCAATTCAAACTTGGGAAGATATGAAAAGGAAGTTCCTTGAAAAATACTTTTCATCTGCAAAAACAGGGAAAATTCGAAGAGAGATCCACAACTTCAAGCAGAAAGAGACAGAAATAGTGTTTGAAGCATGGGAAAGATTTAATGATATTGTAAGAAGATGTCAGCATCATGGAGTAGACTTGTGGATACAACTCCGAGATTTATGAGATGGTCTGACACCCTCTAGTAGGAGGATGCTAAACAATGCAGTTGGAGGTCCTCCTATGAAGAAAACTCCTAAGGAGATTGTTGCAATTCTGAATGAATTATCCGAAAATGCAAATCAATGGCCGGTAGATGATAACCATAGAAGAAAATCAGCTGAAGTTCTCCGGGTAGACTCTAACACTTCAGTGCAAGCCCAGCTAGACATCATGGCAAGAGAGATAAGAAAGTTGACATTGGCCAAGGTACAGAGTGAGCCGCAAACAGCATGTGACTTTTGTGGAATGGGACACCCTACACATGAGTGTCAAGGATTAGCTGAAGTAGTAAATGCTATGGGAAGCTTTGACAAAGGCAACTACCAAGTGGCAACAATTTTAACTCCATAGGACAGAGGCACCCGGGTTGCTCTTGGAGTTTAACATGTGGTAATGCAAACGCATGGCAGCAAAATAACTCTAGACCCCAGGGACAGGGAGCTCCAGGTTTTCAAATCAACATAGGCAGCAAATCAACCTCTCCAGTCTAATCAGTATAGCATGGAAGATCTGATGAAGGTCTTTATTATTAAGACAGATGAGAGGCCAGAAACCTATGGCACATCCATTCGAAACTTGGAAAGACAGGTGGGGCGACTAGCTAATCTATTGTCTGAGAGGATCCGAGGAACTCTCCTTACTGATACTGAGAGAAATTCAAAAGAGACAATAAATGCGGTGTCTTTGAGGAGTGGGCATGAATTGGAAGATCCCATTGCAAAGAAAAAATATGAGGGGATTGAAGGACATATGGAGATTGTGGAGGAGCAGATTAATGGCAACAATAAAAAAGAAGTAAAGGTGGATGATGATATGAAGAATAAGGGGAAGTCTAGAGCTCAAAAGAAGAAGGAAGACGGAATTCAATGAATGAGGAGATTGAGGAGAATAAATACATGCCTGCTCTACCTTTCCCGTAGAAGCAGAGAAGAGAGAAGTTGGACAAACAATTGGCGCGCCCTCTAGAAGTGCTCAAGCAGGTGCATGTGAATATACCTTTCACAGAGGTGCTTTCACAAATGCCGGCTTATGCTAAATGTTTTAAGAAAATATTATCCAAAAAGCAGAAAGTGGAAGAGATATTAGTTGTCGAGCTAACAGAGCATTGTAGTGCCATTCTGCAAGATAAGCTCCCGCAAAAGTGTGGAGATCCAGGGAGTTTTACTATAACTTGCTCTTTAGGAAGTTCTAAGTTTGAAAAATCTTTATGTGATTCAGGTGCTTCTATTAATCTTATGCCTTTGTCTATTTTCAGGAAATTAGAGGGAGAGATTGGAGAAATCAGGTCGATACATGTGTCCTTGCAGCCGGCGGATCAAACCACAATCATACCTGAAGGAATAGTAGAAAATGTGCTAGTTCGGGTGGACAAGTTTGTGTTCCCTGTGGACTTCATTGTGGTGAGCATGAAGGAGAATAGGGAGGTCCCTCTGATGTTAGGAAGACCCTTCTTGGCTACAGGCAGAGCAATTCTGGATATTCAGGAAAGGCAACTCATGTTCTGAGTGGGGGAAGAAAGGTTGATCTTCAAGATGGAATAAGAAAAGGGGCCCTAAAGGAGCAACTTGGGGAGAGTCAAACGGATAAGTGTGGGGTGTATCCAGAGAAGGCTGAAAAGAAGCTCTCAGCATGGATGTCTGCATTGGGTTGGGCGTGCAAAGGAGATCCCGACTTCGATTCAGATCCCCACTAGATGAATCAGGGAAGTTTCCTTTACCACTATGTGTTTGTTTTCGTTTTCTTTTGATTGAAATTTTCTTTTGACTTTTCTAGATGATGGATTTCCTCGACTGTATTCTTGAGGGATCAAAGTTGAAGAAAATAATATTTTGTATTTCTTAGGTAGTGTAACAATTCCCCCTTGATTTTTCTTTATGCTGCAGTTATTTTCTAAGGATTTTGCTTGAACCGGGTGTAGTTAGCTTTTTCTTTTATTAGGAATAGAGAATTCATGTGCTATGGTCTTGACTTCGTTGTTCCTTAAGAGTAGTAGTAAGTGCCTTAGTTGTGACACCTAGGCTCAATTCTTGACTCATGTATAAGTGCCTTAAATTGGTTGATTAAGACTTTGCTTAACTGCTTTGCCTAGAGAGTCGATGTAGATTCGATCCTGAGTGAGTCATGTGCCAATGTGTGTGCGAGATTATTGTTCATATTCTGTGCATGTCAGTTGATGTCATGAACTTGCCCCGAGTGTTTGCAAAGAGAAATAGTAGTCTCATTTCAGTCTAAGAAGTGATATAGGCATTTCATTGTTGAGTCAATTATATGCTTTTACCCACCTACTTAATGTATATCTTAGTAGCCCCGTTGAGCCTGTATTCCTATTTCTTTGGCAACCACATTACAAACTTGCCCTCTTTGTTTGAATTGTCTATCTGTTTGAACCTTTTACCTCTCGTGAGCACTTGAATTTGTATGAGCTTGTAAAAGTTTAGTGGAGGTATTGTCAGGTTTTTGAGTGAAACTATTGAAAAAGGAGAAAGGCGCATTGTTTGAAAAATTGTGAGATCCACTTGTAGGGAATTGAAAGAGAAAAAAAAGTAGTTTGCTCGAAGAAGGAAAAAAATCAGAACTTAGAAAAGAAAAAAATTGGATTCCGTGCTACTGGTAGTTCTCATCTTGTTGTGCTCAAAGAAATTGGGAGCTTGATGTTGTTATATTGTTAAGATTGGGGTTTGGTTCACCACAAGATTAGGGTTTAATGTGTTAATGTACATGTATTGAAGTGCTCAGGGAGGTGTTGTCACTATATCCAAATGTATCATACTCGTACCGCAGCCTACAGTACAACTAATTAAAGTCCTACTTATTCCTTAACTGAATGAGCTCAAATTAGTTGAGTATTACACTACGGACAAGCCTATGGTACGTCTTCTGTGGCGCATGAATTTTATTTTTGCGAGTGAGTTAACTCTGTCTATGTTGAGTTCCTATTAGTAATTGAATTTTATTGTGTGGAACTACTCTCTATTGTTTGTGTGAGGGCATATGATTTGCGAAGGTAAGGTAAACTCTTTGACCTCTGTGTTAGAATAAGTGAGCAGATTGTGAAAAATATGTGGTGCTTTTGAGTCGATTCTTAAGGCTAGGATGTTATGATATGGTGCTTAGTCTGCTTTAAATATTCTTGGGATGATGAATAGGGAAGTTGTCCAATAATAAGGTCGTCTCTATGTGAAGTGTAGTTTGATTGCTCGAGGACGAGCAATGATTTAAGTGTGGGGTGTTGAAGGTAGGCTAGAATTCCGTGTTTTAGTCATAGTTTCCACTCCAATTACTGCATTTTACTTGTGTTTGAGCTTAAATGTTAGTGTATTACACTTATTATGTGTTTTATGCCTTGCAAGAAGTAACTTCGAGTTAAAAAGATAATTTCAAACTAAATAGAACAATGTGGAGCTTTGAAGTCTGAGTAAAAGCCCAAGGAATTAAACCGGAATCACGTTCGGGGGTCGAGGACTGTCTAGATATCAAAAATCGAAGAAACAAAAATACTCTGTAAAAAGTGCACTGCCGTGCCGCATGGGGCGGCGCGACAATGGAAATTTCTGCTGCCTTTCAGAAACTCACTCTCTGAACTTCCCCACTAATGCCCCACATGGGGAGGCGCATGGCGCGCCTGTGTGATTTTCTCAGAGTACTTTCCTATTTTGGCTTGGAAAAGGTAGTTTAGCCCGTGCCAACTCCTATATGGTATAAATACACCAAAAAGTTGTTTTGAAGGGACTTTTGACCTTGGAAGCTTTGGGAGAGCATTGGAGGCTACAAGACACAGGATTTCATCATCTTTCCGTCAATTCAATATGGGAGTTTGGATTGTAACGCTAGATTGATGCTTCTTTACTCTTTAATTATATTTGTGATGACTTCCTCCACGATTACGGAGTAGTTTCCCTTAGGATTAGATTGATATGGTATTTTGATAAACATTTATGGATTTTAACTCTAGTTCTTTTCTTGAATTCGTTTATGGAGCTTTGAATTATTGCAACTTTATTCACTGGTTTATTTAATCGAAAGAGAAATATTTTGGTGATTATCTTTGCATTATTTTATTTGGTTTAATTCAGCGATTCTCTTAAGTAATCGAAAGAGCTTGTTGAATTGTTGATTTAATCAAGTTAGGAGAATATTCGAGAGATGTTTTCCTGAAGACTAATCCATTAACGCATGCTTGCATATTTTCACAGTGCTTATATTAGTTCACCTCGTAGAGTTAAGATTTAATTGAAAGGGGAGTCTTGACTACATGTATGAACTAATCATCGAGTGAATTCGTGAGAATCATTATAACATCAGAGTGAATTAAACTAGAGTTAAATCCCCAATAGATATTCTGCACCTATCTTGTCAAAACCCTTATTTCTTACATTAATAATAAACCAACTTTGCGATTCTCTAATTCTTTGTAGTCAATTGTCAATTTCTTTACTGTAGTAGTTAATCGTAGTTCGTAATCATTTAACTCAAGTGTTGATCTTCCTGAATAGCAATTAAGCCAGAAACACGAACATTGTTTAAATACAATCCCTGTAGAAATGGTATTTTACTATACTATCTTTGATTAGCAAGCATTAATTTCGTGTTGTGTTTTGTGCTCGTCAGGGCGCCAAATTGTTTACCCTTAAAATGAGTAACAATTAAATTTGTAAGTTGTTAAAGGATACATGATTTAATTTAACACTAATGATCTATAAATAAAAATTAATTAAAGTAAAGGGAAGTAAAATAATCAAACTAAACATGATGAACAATCAAGACTGGCCTTTTATAAGAAAACTGAAAATTGACCTTGGTCGAGCCATCGAGATAGGCTCGCTTGTAACCAAATAATTAAGCAACTCAAGAATACAATGAACAGTAGCTAGAGGATGAAAATGAACTTTTATTGCTTTGAAATGTGTGCTGACAATGGTTTAAGATTAAAAAGTTCTTCTATTTATATAGTAGGGGAGTTCCAATCTTAGTGCAAGTCTAAATAAGGTAAATATCCTCTTTTTCGATAAATTTTGATATGCAGTTGATATCGGACGGGATTTGTGCCGTCATATCCGGTTGAGGGCGGATATTATTGCTCTCTGCTTATCATGCTTAGTCATTTCTCTTTTCCCTTAGTGTTGAACCTTCACTCTGCCTGGACCCGATGTTCAGCCATGTCCGATCCTGGATGCACCTTTCGTCTTCCTCGGGCTCCGAAACAAGGAACCCTTCGGCTTTACTCGAGGTTGCATCGGATCATGCTTCCCTCACGTTTCTTTAACGTGAAATCGGGGGTATCAAGCCTTACAATGATGCATTAGTAATATCCATACTTATCAATAAATCTCGAGTTAAACATGTGTTAATTGATCCAGGTAGCTCGGCCAACATCATCCGACGGAGGGTCGTAGAACAACTGAGATTATTAGACTGAATCGTACCGGCGGTTCGGCTGTTGAACGGATTCAACATGGCATGCAAGACGATGAAAGGTGAAACAATCCTACCAGTGAACACTATCGGGACCACCCAAGAAACAAAATTCTACATGATCAAAGGGGAAAAGACATACAATTCCTTGTTCGGAAGGCCATGGGTACACAGCATGAGGGCGGTTCCTTCAACCTTACATCAGGGTTGAAATTTCCCACTGGGGGAGGAGTCAAAACAGTCTACGGGGAACAGCTAATCTCAAAGGAGATATTCGATGTTGATTAAGTGATACCGATGCTCGCGGTTTCAACATAAAAAATAAGGGACTGGTCGAAGAAAAGGAAACCAAATAGCAATTAACGATCCCGTCCTCGACCGGGCCAGAAAAATAAGAGAAACGCCTAGCGAACGAAGAGGATGATTATGGTGCTGGAGATCTTTTATAGCACCCGATGACACCGATGCCACTAAATTGACAATCAAGGAATTGGAGCAGGTTATATTGATCGAGCACCTATCAGACCGAAAGGTATACCATGGGACGGGGCTAACTCCCGAGCTCAAGATAAAACTTATTGATTTTCTTAAAGCTAATACTGTTTGTTTTTCCTGATCCCACTTAGATGTGACAAGGATCCCACCAAAGGTGACAACTCACAAATTGAGCCTGGATCCAAAGTTCTACCCGGTCAAATAAAAGAGACGGTCGTAGTCCGAGATCAAACACGCATTCATTAAAGACGGGGTATCTAAACTTTTGAAAATAGGCTCCATCAGGAAAGTTAAGTACCCAGATTGGTTAGCTAACGTAGTTGTCATACCTAAAAAGGAAACAAACTTAAAATGTGTGTAGATTATAAGGACCTAAACAAGGCATGTCCGAAGGATTCATTCCCTTTGCCTAACATCGATCGAATGATCGACGCGACGACCGGACACGAGATACTGAGTTTTCTCGACGCCTATTCCAGGTACAACCATATTCAGATAAACCAGGCGATCAAAAAAAGACTTCTTTCATAACCAAATTCAGCACCTACTATTATAACATAATGCCGTTTGGGCTAAAATATGCCGGTGCCATGTATCAATTCCTAGTTAACCGGATGTTTGAAGGGAAATCAATGGAGGTTTATATTGACGGTATGTTGGTTAGGTCCCTGTGACCATAGGACCATTTGAAGCATTTGCAGGAAACCTTTGACATATTGAGGAAATATGACATGAAGCTAAACTCGAAAAAGTGTGCTTTCGGGGTCAGCTGGGGCAAGTTCCTCTGGTTCATGGTATCCAACCGGGGAATAGAGATCAACCCGGACAAGATAAATGCTATAGAAGATATCACCATAGTTGACAATGTTAAGGCAGTATAAAGACTGATAGGCCGGATAACCATGTTGGGCCGGTTTATTTCAAGGTCGCCAGACAAGAGCCGCCCTTTTTTTCTCGTTACTAATAAAGAAGAACGACTTCTCTTAGAAAAACTCAAACAGTCCCTATCGAGCCCTCCCTTGCTGCACACTCCGAAGGCGAACGAACAGTTGTACCTCTACTTGGCAGTTTTCGATGTAGCGGTAAGTGGTGTCCTCATTCGAGAAGAAGGTACGCAATTTCCTAATATATGTTAGTAGAACCCTAGGCGAGGCCAAAACAAGGTATCCACAATTAGAAAAATTAGCGCTCGCCTTTTTGAGCGCTTCTAGGAAATTAAAACCCTACTTTCAGTGTCACCCCATATGTGTCGTGGCCTCTTACCCATTGAGGAATATTATGCACAAACCCAAGCTCTCGGGCCGGCTAGCCAAATGGGCCATAGAGATTAGTGGGTACGATATCGAGTACAAACCCCGGACTACCATAAAATCTCCAATTTTGGCGGAATTCATGGCCGACTTTATGCTGGCCTTGATCCCCGAGGTTGAGAAGGAATTATTGCTCGCCTCGGGGATTGGCTTGGGTATTTGGACCCTATTCACGGACGGTGCTTTCAACACAAAGGGGTCCGAGCTGGGCATCATATTAAAACCACCTACGGGTAATGTAATAAGGAAGTCTATTAGAACTGTAAAATTGACTAACAACGAAGCCGAATATGAGGCTATGATTGCATGTCTAGAACTAGCTAAGAGCCCAAGGGCCGAGGCAATCGAGGCCAAATATGACTCCCTCCTTGTCGTCAACCAAGTCAATGGGACGTTTGAAGTAAAAGAGGAATGAATGCGGAGATACTTGGATAACTTGTAAGTGACATTACACCAATTCAAGGAGTGGACTCTATAGCACTTACCTCGAGATCAAATTAACGAGGCCGATGTGTTGGCCAATTTAGGGTCGTCAGTTGACTCTGACGAAATTGACTCTGGAGCAGTAGTGCAATTGACGAACTTGATTGTAGAAGAAGGTCACGCCAAGGTGAAATCGACAAGCTTGACTTAGGACTTGAGAAACAAATACATACACTACCTTCAGAAGGGGAAATTGCCATCGGATCCCAAGGAATCGAGGGCCCTACGTACTAAAACTACCAGGTTCAGCTTGGTCGAAGCAAAATTATACAAAAAATCGATTTTCGGGCCACTAGCTAGGTGCTTGGGTCCAGGGAAGACCGACTACACAATGAGGGAAGTACACGAGGGTACTTGTGGAAACCATACATGTGCTGAATCCTTGGTTCGAAAATTGATCAGAGCCGGTTATTACTATAACGAGATGGAGAAGGATACATAAGACTTCGTTCAAAAATGTAATGAATGCTAAAAGTACACCCGATGATCTATCAACCGGGGGAAATTCTTCAACCGATCCTATCGCCATGGCCGTTTATGAAATGGGGGATAGACATCATCGGTCCATTGCCATGGGCACCGGATAAAACCCAATACATATTGCTCATGACCGATTATTTCTCCAAGTGGATCGAAGCACAGGCGTTCGAGAAGGTTCAGGAGAAAGAGGTCATCGACTCCATATGAGATCATATAATACGCAGATTCGGGATACCGGCCGAGATCGCTTGCGAAAATGGGAAGCACTTCATCGGTGGCAAGGTAAGTAAGTTTCTCGAAGATCACAAAATTAAAAAGATCTTGTCAACACGGTATCACCCTAGTGGGAACGTCTAAGAGGAGTTAACAAACAAAATTATACACCAAAACTTGAAGAAGAGATTGACTGATTCAAAGGGAAAGTGGAAAGAAATTTTACCTGAGGTCTTGTGGGCATACCGAACGACTTCGAAGTCAAGCACCGGTGCGACCCCGTTCTCTTTAGTCTACGGCGTGGAAGCTCTGACACCGGTTGTAGTAGGAAAATTGATTCCTAAGGTTCAAAGAATTCAAATGACGGGAAACTAGGCCTAAACTGGGAAGGTCCGTATAAAGTTACCGGTATAATCGGGAAATACTCATATAAGCTCAAGGTCAGGGAACAGTGTACAGCTACCAAACAACTGGAATGTGGCACGCTTAAAGCGGTACTACTGCGAAGGTACGAACACAATTTCCTTTGAAGTTTGTTATGCTTTGAACTAACACATGCAGGTATTCGGTCGAGGTTAAATCTGATGATTAGGTCCGAAAGCATGTGTTGCACTCTTTTTCCCTTGGACCAGCTTTTTCCGAAGTGGTTTTACAGCAAGGTTTTTAACGAGGCAACAGTAAAACGTGCTACAAAAGTTATGAAGACCGGCCTGAGGCCGAGATTGCTGATCACTCGTATTGGATCGATAGTGTTCGATTCCTCATGAGCCCAGTCTCGAATACTGGGGGCCATTACGCCTTAAGTCAGGATCCTTAGAAGGCATTTTTTATTAGATGTTCGAATCCAAGGCTTGAATACTAGAATTAATTGTAAGGGTCAAACGGCCAAATGAACCATGCCCGTGTAGCTCATTCTTGCCATGGCAGAAAGCTTTTATGCCTTCGATCATGTACTTTACATGCAAATTAATAAAAGAAATTTACCCTCTATATTTCATCATTTCACATCACCAGTGATATTATCGTTAAGTTACTTAGAATAAATAATGGGTTGAAAACCCTAGAGCCCACGGGCCTCCCCGAGTCGGGGACTGTTGTCCGATAATAAGATTGGACAACTCAGGCTCTCGAATCTCGGAGGCACCGAGCCTATTAGGCAGGGCCCGAACATGGAAGGCTACGGCCAATTTAAAATGGCTCGGAGACATCCGAGCCCGTAAAAGTAAGGTCCTTGCACATGGTTAAAACCTATGAAAAAATACTACCTGGCTATAAAAAGAGCCACCTTCGGCAAAACATCATCGTATACGGTTGAAACATTCAAGTATTTTATAGACTTTATTTTTTATCAGATATTCCGAAGCCAAAGCAACTCAAAGTTGTTACTTAAATCAGGCCCCTTTCGAGCTCTGGGGGAACGAACAGTCTAAATTATGTCATTCTATGACATATTTCAAACAAAGAGTTGTAAGTGGATGCTGAAAAGTAAAAGACACAGTATAGCCGATGAGATAATTTTTATATATGTCAAAAGTATTTACAGAGTCACTGTAAATCGGTCCCAAAATAAATAAAAAATGTACAAAAGAAAACAAAAAATAAACTAAGGCATTTCCGCCTAGTCTTTACCATAGCCCAATTCACTGCCTGAACCCTTGGGCTCGTATATCTCTTAGGCCTTGGCCTCGAGCCTCTTTTCCTCTTCGATCTAGGCTGATATATCGAACCCCTAGGAATGAATCTCCTTGAGGGTCTCCCTCCGGGATAGCCACTTTACATATTCAGCCTTTGTTATTATACAGGCCTCGGCCACCTCCACGTTATTCTTGTATTGGTCTAGCATATCTTGGACCTCGGAGGACTCGTTCGAAGTTGCCTCCAACTTGGAATTCAACGCGGAGTACTCCCGGCCGAGGGAATCCCATTCCGAGATGCCCGAGTCTAGTAGTGCTCGGAGCTCATCATTCAGCCGAGACCACTTGTCGCCTTTATCCTTCATCACCCTAAGCTGGTCCTTGGCGGATGACAAATCCTCTTTAGTAGCCTCATTTTCGAGGCTTGGAGATACATCTTTCTCCTCAATGCCTCGGTCGAGGCTTTGACCTCGTTCATCTCGGCTCGGAGCTGGTCAATCAGGTCTATCTTCTCTTGGAGTTGCAAGGTTGTAGCGTTAGCAGCTGTGCTTAGCCTCTCATTATTAATCTCAAAGACCCTTACCTTTTCGACCAGAACGGCATGCTCCCGTTTCACTGACAAGGCCTCCTTTTGAAATTTTTTCAGCTCGTCTTAGAGGTTGGGAAGGTCCTTGAGAGCCTCATCTTTTTGCTCGCTATGAGTTTTGTACACGTCCTTCTGCCGAACCTGTTCTTTGATCTAGAATTCGAGCTGGCTCACCTCCATCCGAGACCGATGGAAGCTCTCGTGACGAAGCACCAAGGCCTAAAAGACAAAAATGATGAGATCATAAGAATATGCTAAGGTTAAATGAATCCTTCAAGGGATACAAAGAAAGAAAAGCATACCTTGTTCAGCGCCTATTGTGCCTCGTTGAAAAGGCTCGGTGCATCCACCTCGTTCATCTTCGCTTAATCCTCTTTGGTCACCAAGTAACAAAGGTAGCTAGCAATGCCAACTGGTCCGAACAGCACCCGGGAATCCTCCGGAATCGTAAACATGACCATTCTTTTATGGTTTGCTAATCTCTCACGAAAGGTAGCCTTGTCATATATGCTGGAGATGGTTTTAGGAGCATAGAGAGACAGATCCACTTTCATAACTTTCAAGATGTGAGACATCAGTAAACTATTGGGCAAACTTTTCACAGAGGATGAAATATTCCTGATGCTTTCAACATGTACGGACGTACCCAGGCAAACCGATTAATGGTTTTCCCATTTATCAGACAATACAAAACAAATACATCTCTGAAAGACAGGGTGCTAAGTGAACCAGTACGGGGTAGCAAAGTGGTAGAAATAATGTGGGCTAGTACATAGTGTTCAAATTTCAAACTTTTTGGACCAATATCAAGGGGGTTTTCAGAAAACACACTTTTGGCTTCCTCAAACGACACTTCAAATTATCAGGCCAAGAATGTTGCACAAATAGACTATACCTAACAAACTTTGTTGCAAAGATTTTCTCAAACTGATAAGCGTCAAAAATAATACGAGTTCTTAAAATTATGGATTCTAGATCATTTTTATCATTCACAAATAGATTTGCATAAAACATACGCACATGCTCTTTATAGACAGTATCACCAACAGTAGCAAATAGAGAGACAAGTTTCTGAGTTTCAAAGATAGAGATAACATCACAGTGAGAGTTTTGCATAGATTTCAAACTTACAATGCAACCATAAGCAATCGACTTTCCTTTGAAAGCAACAAACCTAGCCTTCTCTTCGGGGCCATAGAAATTCATCTTGTCTTCAAGGCCAAACTCTATACTTTCAGTTTTCCCTCTTTTTCGAGAAGATTGCTTGGAGATGGACTCCATTTGGCGCTTTCCAGCCCTCTTTTGGGAGATGAGAATATCTTCTTGAGAATCACTAGAATCATCCTCGGTCAATAGACGGTCTGTGCTTTCTGAAGATCCTACATAAATAGGATCATCAGTTTGATGACTTTTCTTGAAGTGATGGCTTTTTCTAGGCATGGAGGAGGAAGGAGAGCATTTGGTTTTGGCCATGAGTAAAAGAGAACAGAGAGAGAGAGACTGAGTTTCTTTAAGAGAATAGGAGATATGATCGATGGGGAAGGGGTTAAAAGGAGTTTGAATGGACGCCTCAATTCTCGGAGTGACGTGTGAAAAGCAACTGAACAGTAGCCTTCTGCAAGCCCGTCGTCAGTTTAGCAATTAAAGCATGTACAGACTAATCAAGTACTAAAAGAATTTGTTTTTTTGGCAAAATTTACGAAGAATATTTATGGAAAAAAATTATAAACTTAGACAATTATAGTAAACACTTAGCAAAGTTAGATGAGAATTGTACAAGTACCAATTTTGTTACGAAGGAAACAGAATCTTTCTTCAAATAATGGTTTTTGTAAAAATATCTGTTAACTGATTTTCAGTATTGATAAATTCTAACACAATATCGCCTTTAACAACATGATCACATATAAAATGATGCTTAATCTCAATATGCTTAGCCCTAGAATCATGCACATAATTTTTGATAGACAAAAAGCACTAGTGTTATCACAGATAATAGGAACAAGGTTAAGGCGTAAATCATAATCTAATAGTTGATGCATATTCCATAGAACTTATGTGCAGCAGTTGCCTACAGCCAAATATTCAGCTTCAGTAGTAGATAGGCCTACACAGCTTTGTTTGATATAAGAATTTTCCAAGTAATTGGCACGTTCTACTCGTGCTTTTCCTGTCAATTTTATCTGCTGCAAAGTCTGCCTCTGAAAAACCTTTGATATCAAAGATACATAAACTTCTGTACAATAATCCATAGTGGACTTTCCCTATCAAATATCTTGTAATATGTTTAACAACAGTCAAGTGGGACTCTTTAGGAGCTGACTGATATCTTGAACAATTGCAAACATTGAACATAATATCCGGTCGACTAGATGTAAGATAGAGTAGAGAACCAATCATACCTCGATACATTGTTTCATCGACAATCTTACCATCTTTATCTTCATCCAAGGTAGTTGACCGACTCATAGGCGTCCCTATGGCCTTTGCATTAGACATGCCAAATTTTTTGATGAGCTCTTTTGTGTACTTTATTTGACTAACAAAAATCCCTTTCTGTACTTGCTTGATTTGAAGCCCAAGGAAGAAGGTTAATTCTCCCATCATACACATTTCAAATTCCCCTTTCATGATGTTTGAAAAGTCCTTGCATAAAACAAGATTAGCGCTGCCAAAAATAATATCATCTACGTAGATTTGTACTATTAAATTACCTTCAGTCGATCATTAGATAAAAAGAGTAGTATCAATATTACCTCTTTCAAACCCCTGTTCGACTAGGAATGAACTCAGCCTTTCATACCAAGCTCTAGGAGTTTGCTTTAGACCGTACAGTGCTTTGGACAGTTTGTAGACATGATTTGGAAAGGATTCATTTACAAATCCTGGAAGTTGCTTAAAAAATACTTCCTCAGAGATGAACCCATTTAAGAAAGCACTTTTCACATCTATCTGAAATAGTCTGAAACATTTGTGAGAAGCATAAGCTAATAGGATACGAATAGATTCTAACCTGGCAACAGGGGTGAAGGTCTCCTCGTAATCAATTCCTACTTGCTGTGAATAGCCTTGAACGACCAGTCTAGCTTTATTTCGTACTACTTGTCCAGACTCATTCAACTTTTTTCTGTACACCCATTTTGTTCCAACTATGGATGCATTTGGAGGTTTAGGAATGAGTTCCCACACCTTATTTTTCTTAAATTGATCAAGCTCTTCCTTCATTGGAGTTATCCAGCTTTTTTCCTCAAGGGCCTCATACACCTTTTTTGGTTCGAACTGGGATATGGGAGGAATATTTGATGTCTGCTTTAGTGATGTTCTAGTTTTCATTCCTTCCTGAGGATCTCTAATGATGTACTTATATGGATATCCAGGCTCACTTTTTCATTTAATTGGAACAACTGATACTGGCTCCTTTTCAACAGGATTTGACTGTTCAATTGTAGAAGGTTCCTAATTGTCTATGGAACTGTTAGTCGACTGATGTTGCTGATCAGTCACCTCATCACGAGTGTTTTCACCTGTAGTGATATACTTCGGAGCTATGGAAATTTTCTATCTTCAGGAAGTTTTTCATTCCTTAAGCGAGGGTTAGTGTCCACAAAAACAACATGTATGGATTCTTCAATAGAAAGAGTATGCTTATTAAAAACTCTAATGCTCTACTAGAGAGAGAGTATCCGAGAAAAATACCTTCATCGCTTTTGGGATCAAACTTACCAAGATTGTCTTTTTCATTGTTGTGAATGAAGCATTTGCAACCAAAAGGATGAAAATAACTGGTGTTGGGTCTTTTACCTCTCCATAGTTCATATAGAGTCTTCTTGAGAACAGGTCGAATTAAGGATCGTTGATGATGTGACATATTGTGCTTACAGCTTCTGCCCAGAATTAGTGTGGAACTAGATTTCCCAAAATCATAGTTCTTGCCATATCTTGCAAGGTTCTATTTTGACGTTCTACCGCTCCATTTTGTTGCGGTGATCTTGGAGATGAAAAATTGTAGGAGATCCCTTGATCATTGCAGAAGTTCTCAAATGCTTTGCTTTCAAATTCTTCTCCATGATTACTTCTTATACAATATGTGGTAACCTTTTTCCCGTTGTACCTTCTTGCAGAAAAGATTTCAAAGTTCCTTAATGCCTCATCTTTATGACTTAGAAAAATAACCCAAGTAAATTGAGAAAAATCATCTACTATAACAAAGGCATATTTTGTGCTACCTATGCTAGCAGTTCTAGTTGGACCAGATACTTCCATATGCAAGAGTTGAAGAAACAATATTTTTAATTTTAAAAGAGAACCCAAGTAAATTGAGAAAAATCATCTACTATAACAAAGGCATATTTTCTGCTACCTATGCTAGCAGTTCTAGTTGGATCAGATACTTCCATATGCAAGAGTTGAAGAAACAATATTTTTAATTTTAAAAGAGGACCTGGTTTGTTTTCCTAACATGCATCACAGATTTGATCTTTCAAAAAATTCTAGTTTTGGAAGACCAATGACAAGATCATTTTTGAAAAGTTTATGAATAGTATGCATGCTGCCATGACCAAGTTTTCTATGCCATACCTAAGGATCATCAATCATAGAGGCTAGTCAAATTTGATTACCAAAACTATATATGTTACTGATAGTATTGACAAATTTGATGGCCATGAAGCACATGTTAGAAATTTCCTCGTGATCAGATTCTTCTTCATCACTCCAAGCTCCAAAGAATTTCCTCTTTTGGAAATTCCTGTTTCGTTTCTTTTTTAGTTCAGGGCATTCGGCTTGAATGTGTCCATGTTTTTCACACTTGTAGCATCTTCCATCATTTTTGTCATTTTTATTATTCATCTTCCTTTTTCTCAAATTTGATTTACCTCTTCTGTTTTTCTCATCATGGTTGTTATAACTTTGGAGAGCATAGCTATATTCTCATCTTGTTCTCCTTCTTTTTATTCTTCTTCTTCATTTTCTGATTCAGCCACAGTTTCTTTGAATGCAACTGTCTTCTTTTTTACTTGTTGAACTTGCCTGTCTAAATGTGAATTGTCAAACACAATTAGATCACCTCTGAGTTCATCATAGAATATTTTGTCAAGACCCTGACATTCCAAAGCAATGACTTTACAGAATTTTTCTGACATGTTCTTCACTTTTGATTGGTCTACCAAAGGATTTTACTGAACCTAGAAACATTTCCTCCACTGCATCCTTTATTTGAAACAATTCATAATCTCGAACTAGGTTATTGATCCTTGTCTCTTTCACCTTGTTGGTTCTTTCATATGTGACTTCTAACTTATCCCACATTTCCTTTGCAATTTTATAGCTAGATATCTTTTTGTATTCTTCCCTGCTTATAGCATTGTACAGCAGATTTTTTGCCTTGGCATTCACTTGAATAACAGCTGATTGTTCTCCAGTGTAATCATCTAAATCAAGAGGATCAGATGATACTATGATTTCACCGTCTTTATCCTTCTTTGGTGGAATTAGAAGATTTCTCTTTTTGATCACACGCCAAACCTTAATGTCATATGACATAGTGTAGGTCTCCATGCGCACTTTCCAATGAGAGAAGTGCTGGCCATTGAAGTAAGGTGGTCGTACCTGAGAGGTTCCTTCTTGAAATAGTGCTCCAACGACTGTGTTTGATGCCATGATCTTTTCCTCATTTGCTATTAAGCAATGTTTGTGAGTCCTGCTCTAATACCAATTGAAAGTACAAAAAGGGGGTGAATTTTAGCCGAGCTGAAAATCTTAGTTGACTATGTAGGAAATTAGTCGACTAGACTTTTCACAGTGATTGATCGCAGCATAAATAAACTGAGGAGATAGAAAAGTAAAGGAGGCACATCAATTTTTATACTGGTTCGGTACCTGTGTGGTACCTAGTTTGTTCCTTTGGGTCACAAGGGTTCTCTTAGATCTTCAGTAAGAGTTTACGACAGTGATGGTTTTAGAATATTCACCACCAACGATATACAGCAATAATGCTTCTTTCTAATGTTGCACAACTCTCGTTTTGTTTTCTAACTCTTCCTATCTTTTGCGACACTTGTGAACTCAAGAATACAGTGTTTGTACTAAGAACTAGAAAGGTATAGAAACAGATGATGTAGTTGCGTGTCTTTCGATGTCCTTCTACTTCTTCCTTTATAGCTTGATGAGTATTCTGTTTCCTTGTCTTCTGGGATTGTATGGCAGTAATTACTGGAGACCTTTATTTGTGAGGCATAGACATCTAAGAGTAAGACTCAAGGGTAGCCACATGAATCTAGCTTGAAAGGGTAACTAGATTCATCCTTAATCTTGACGAATTAGTTCCTCTATTTCTTCTTAATTAGAGCTGTTGCAGATTGTTCTTGAATTGGTCTCTAGCCGTGATTAGCTCTCTTTTCGTTCTTGTACGCTTGAGGATCTTTGACAAGGCTGATTGATTGCTTTCCTTCTTTGTTCTTTGTATGATTGATTCTTTTTCCATTTGATGCAAAGTTCAAAATACATATCTGTTATCTTCTTTCCTTTCATCAATGTCGTTGCTCTCCAAATCTGCACACAGTGAGATGTCATTAGTCAAGGCTTTTTTTGGATTATTGAACATTATTAAAATTTTAAACTTAACAGAGGTAATTAATATGTGACATTTTGCATTCGAGGACGCCAACCGGCGGCTGATACGTGTCCAAAATAACGACACGACTGATAGGACGTTTCACTAACTCATTGACCCAATTGCAGTGTACAGAGGAAGGAACCGAGGTCAATTAATCACTTCTCGTCGCTTCTATAATTTGCTCTCCGGAAAGTAAGAGGACTATCTGTATACGGGTAAAATCGGGTATAATGTTACCCCCGATTTCACGATAAAGAAACGAGAGGGAAGCATGATCTGATGCAACCTCGAGTAAAGCCGAAGGGTTCCTCGTTTTGGAGCCGGGGGAGGACGAACGGTGCATCCGAGATCCGAGACAGCTGAACATCGAGTCTCAGAGTGAAGGTTCGAGACTAAAGGAAAAGAGAAACGGTTAAGCACGATAAGCGGAGAGCCGTAGTATCCGCCCTCAACCAGATATTACGGTGCAAATTCGCCCGATATCAACTGTAGCTCAACATTTATCGAAAAAAGAGAATTTTTACCTTATTTAGACTTATGTTAGGATTAAAATTCCCCTACTATATAAAGGGGAGAATTTTTTAATTTAAACCACTATTGACACGCATATCAAAGCAATAAAAGTCCATTTTCATTCTCTAGCTACTGTTCATAGTGTTCTTCAGCTTCTTAATTATTCCATTACAACCGAGCCAGGCTCGAGGGCTCGACCAGAGTCAATTTTAACTTGTTGGAGATTATGGAGAGTGCTTCATATATTCTTAGATGCATGAAGTTCAAGGATGCGGTGGCAATATGAATCATCAAGCAATTACTTATGTTAATTTAATGTGAAATTCTGTACATTATTTCTGACCTATGTTACAATCAAGCCTCACATTGGGTAGTTCTTTTCTTCACATTTTAATTATTGTAGAAGAGTTATGTACTGCAGATGCTATTAAGTGATTAGTACAGATGTGTATTTTGGAATTTATTTTGTGAAGTCCTTTAAATGTCAATTTGTGCAGAATTAGTTATTTCTCAAGCTTAATAAGTTATTAATTCTAATATAGTATGCACGACCACAGAATAATTGAAAAATATTAGAAAAAAAAAATCAAATAGCTAAGAAACAGGGGATTTGTGAGAGAAACTTTTATCACTATAATAAATCAATTGTTTTGTAAAAATATTCTAACCACGACTTTTTGGTATGATTTGTAGCCATGGAACTTTTAGTCCATAGCTAAACAAAAATATTTTTGTCACGGACTAATATATGAAAGCAATTACATATCTAAATGTTCGTGGCAAACAAATTTAAATCTTTTGCCACTCTATAACACTTTGTAGCTACCATATAAAGATAGCTACCGATTTATTTGTGATGGCAAGAGTATAAAATCATTTGCTATAAATGTATTTATTGAGGCAAGAGTATAAACTTATTTGCTATAAATATAGTTACAAAAACAAAAATTTCATAGCAATAAGTATTATTCATTAGTCACGGACCATGTAAAGTTTGTAACTAACTTTTAGCTACGCTACATTTTGCTATGAATACTACGGAAGAAAAGATTGTAGCTAAATTGTTTAGCTACGTGAATTTTTCATAATTAGCTATGTTGTATTTTGTAGCTATAAATGCATTATGTTGTAGTGAGTAAAAATATTAAAAAATTGACAAACATACTATCTATTAAAATATTCTTATGGGAGATATTTTTAGTAACACATAATAGTTATTTTTTTTAGTCGTCTGACAATAATTTTTCGTTGATACACTTTTAAGGTTAGCCGAATTTAGTAATTAAAAATAAAAATCAATATGATACTTAAATAATAATAATCACTTCGCATTCGAAAAAGATATAGGAATTTAATAGATCTTAACATATGATATGAATATGGAAGAACAAAGAGATTGACGCATTTCAGTAACATTTGATGAGAAAGTGATCATACAATCCATTATTTAAGGTTACTAAATATGAAGCACTTCATATACTATTAAATATTATATCCCGCAAGAGAACCCCAAATATTTCTAGACATATTTTAAAGAAAATTCTATATAAATCTTAAAAGTATATATAAAAATTATATATTTATATGTCGGTTTGGTTCAAATTCTTTTACTCAATACCAAATCAAATCAAACCAAACCTAATCGATTTGATTTGACTTTTCGGTTTGATGCGATTTTTCGATTTGGTTTGTACACCCCAAACTAATAAATCACATTCTTTTCGCCGCTTGGGTTTAAATTGCTTCTTGCATAGCGTGAATTAATTTAAAATGTTTGGACAAGTAGCGTTTATTAATATACAGTAATAAATATTTTTATCACTTCATTAACTCTAATCATATGATTTCTATTTAAATAAATTTAAAAAACTAACAATATTTAAAAAATTAATTTTACTATTTTGTTAATTTCATAGGCTTCATTAGTTTCGTCACATTTTTATGGCTTATGATATCTTAAGAATAATATTTTGTTATGATATTAGGAGCTGTTTTCCTTTAAAGAACTATTATGTAATTTAATATTCGTAATCACCAATAAAATGATAAAATGTAGTTTGATGTTATCAATTTTTAAATATTTTTTTGTCAAAATTTAGTAACTTATTAATGTTGGAATTTAACATATATGTAAATATTTTAAAATTTAATGAAATTAATAAAGCAAAATATTTAGCATAATGGATAATATTTACTTCAAATGACATCTGTTGTTCAAATTAGATTTTTCCAAAATTTTCTTAGAGTTTGTCTTAAAAGAGTCAAGCAACTTTTTCTCAATATTCCAATTTGCTTAACCTCAAACTTAATTATCCGTCTTGTAATATAATATAAAGAAAAAACTTTTTACTTTTTATTCTTAAAGCTTGAACTAAAAATATCTCGGATGGATCCCCAAACATATTTGCGTTATCTTAATCTTTTCTCAACGAGCAGATTATTCAGCCAATGATGTCTAGTGGGCCCAACAAATACTCCAACCATTAGTTGCTGGTTCAGGCGCATCCACGTGGCCCACAGCCATTTAAACTAGGCCCAAATGAATCCACGTCAGCAAATCAGATTCTTCTTCAAAACTCATTCTGCCACGTCATCCACCCAAACCAAAAAATATCCTGTTTGAACCAAAGGAAACAGCTCTTACGGTTTGTCAATTTCTGTATTCTTTTCTTCGAGATTACATTAATACCCTTCTCCCTAAATCAAAAGTGCCGTGGTAATTTTGTGATTTAATTCAAAATTGAGGTTGCTTCATCTCCCACTGCAAGTTGATTCCTCTTTTTCTCACATTCACTGCTCTCGATTTTCTGACTTTTCAAACAGATTAGTACTTCGAAATTCTTGCCCTATAAATCCTTCTCGATTTTCTCTCAGAAAGAACTTTTTTTTTCAGGTTAGAGAAGTTTCAAGAAACTGTTAACGATGAAAAATTGTGAGCTTTGCAATGGATTAGCCAGGATTTATTGCGAATCGGACCAGGCGAATTTGTGTTGGGATTGTGATGCGAAGGTACACTCTGCGAATTTTCTGGTAGCGAGGCACTCGAGGTCGTTGTTGTGCCACGTGTGCCAATCGCCGACGGCTTGGTCGGCCGCCGGAGCGAAGGTTGGCCGGACAATCTCTGTGTGTGAACGGTGCGTGAACGTTGAAAGAAGAGGTGAAGAAGGTGAAGATGAGGAGGAGATTGATTTGGAGGATATTCAGGTTGTTCCGTGGTCATCAACTCCTCCTCCGCCGCCGGCTAGTTCATCGAGCAGCGACGAGTCGTTGAATAGCCATAAATATTCTTCTTTGAAGCGAATGCGTGAAGCTGATGTATGTACTTTAATTTTAACTCTTGCTTTAATTAAAAAATTAAAATTAAATTATTTTTAAATTAAAAATTATCATTTTTTGGCCTTAAATCATGAAGAATTGGTCCTTTTATGGTAATAGGATGATTGTGGAACTTCAACATCTCATCGGGAAGTCGGTGAACTACCGCAGCCGGAGGAGCGTGACGGCGATGAAGCAGCGGCGTCCTCCTCAACGAGGATGAGAAAGCCTTTGAAGATCCAGAGAACTGAAGGGAGCTTGACGGATCGGGTTGAAACTACTGGATGTTCGGGGATGATGGAATTTATCGGGAGAATTAATCAGCGTGAGAAGAAATCCAGTGCAGTAATCGCCGAGATCGGTAGACTCAACGAGAATACTGTAGGCGTTGATCTGGTGGAATGTTCAGAGGCTTCGTAGCCGTCCGATTAACCACTGATTTGACTCTTCTGTTGGGCTAACACCACCACGTCATTTCTACTTTTTCTTGACTTGTAATTACAGAAAGTCATTTCTACATTTACTTATCCAAATCTTGTAGTCGGTGAATTCCGTAATATGATTAGGATAAGATTTGATTTATTCTACTCTATCTTTAGACGGTTTGACAAATGAGGTGTACTTTTTACTTTGTGTAGTTTAATTTGGATAATGTTAAGGAATACCTGGCACAATTAGTTGTCTTCCTTTTCCATGTATTTTCAAGAAAATTTCAAGGTTTCTAAGCATTTTAAAGATAATAATCTTTATAAAGGATCAGA
This sequence comes from Nicotiana obtusifolia, assembly GCA_002018475.1. Classification (NCBI taxonomy): domain Eukaryota; kingdom Viridiplantae; phylum Streptophyta; class Magnoliopsida; order Solanales; family Solanaceae; genus Nicotiana; species Nicotiana obtusifolia. Next base: position 38,812 of record MCJB01048601.1, on the reverse strand, counting down.
ACGAGCAGTTCTTTTGTTTATCAAGAGAGTATTTGTACATGAGATAAGAATAATAATTTTAAAATAAAGTTTAAGATTAATTTTTTTTATATTTGATTTGAGGTATTAGCTAATCCCTAAATAATTTACACTAAAATAATAAAATTAGCTATCTCATATAAAAGACGGTATAACTAACCCTATAGGATATTCCACTATTGTACCCAGGGGCGCCTCTAAAGGCTTGGTTATCAAGGCCATTGTCTTAGGTCTGCAAAATTTGAAGGCCCCAAATTTATTTAATCTCTTATTATTATGTCTACTATATACTATAGAATTTATATAAATAATTATTATAAAAAAAGTGTTTAGTATATTTTTTTGTTATTTGATTGAGGTTATTTTATATCAATAAGTTCATAAATTATGATAGTTTTCTCATTCATTAAATAGTATATTTGCTTCACTTTTCAATTTTAAGTTTATCCTGTTTATATAGGAATTCAGATATATATCGACAACATAATGAATTTCTTTTACAATCTTCATTGAAACTACATGAACACAAAAGCATTCATGTATCAATCTTCTTTTAGTGTAATTCAACATATTATATTAGGTTAGCTTCAATTAATTTTAGATATTCACCAATAAGTGCTACTAATTAATAGAATGAACTACAACTATCGTTCAAATTGATCAGAATGAGTAAATATTTTTGATATTGTTAATCCTCAAAACGTAAGTTATTACGTTATATATGTTTAATTCTTTTTCTTGATTGTGATGATAGCCAAATCAAAATTTTCACTTTGAGTTTTGGACCTCAACATCTGATAATCCACCACTTTATTCTTTATGCTTTTCTTCCCCTTTTATTTTTTTTCTATTTTTGTCTTAAATAATTAATTTTATTGTATAGAGAGCAAATTTTATTGTTAGTGTAAAAATTTTATAAAATAAATTTAAGAACCTCTTAATATGATTTCGGCTTAGGGTACAAGATTTATTGAGCCGCATCTGATTGTACCAAAGCACCCTGATGTAGGTTCTAGTTTACCTTATGTGTGTTCTATATCAAAAGTAATGGATAATCATTACCAAAAAATGTAATGGATAATTTGGCATCCAGTGAAAGTAGTTTTTTTTGCAATAAGGTCTTAACATTTTTAAGGGTTTTCATACAATTTGTTTCGATAAAAACATTGATAAAATATAAGAAGGATAGTTTAATCGACCTAACATATTTTAGAATTGGAAGGAATCCATATCCATATCCATATATTATTAAAGGACAAAGAAAAAGGCAACACATTAAGTCAAATGGCAGCATAAAAAAAAGTCACATGACATAATTAGTTATTTAGTTAGAAATTAGTTATTGGTTATTATTTTTGAATTTAAATATTCATAAAATTCAAAAAAAAAAATTAAAACTACCAATTCAAATTGGGAAGTAGTTTCTTCCTAATATAATACTCTCTCTCTCTCTCTCTCTCTCTCTCTCTCTCTCTCTATATATATATATATATATATATATAT
>MCJB01048601.1:0-37009 GCA_002018475.1 Nicotiana obtusifolia | reverse complement strand
CTCTCTCTCTATATATATATATATATATATATATATATATATATATATATATATATATATATATATATATATATAAGAGACTGTAAATCCATATATTATTAAAAAGCAAAGAAAAAGGCATCACATTAAGCCAAATGGATAGAAAAAAGTCACATGGCGTAATTAATTATTTAGTTAGAAATTACTTAAAAGGATATTTCTACCATTCCTAGGAGGGAATCATTGAAGTCTAAAAATCTAGAATCTCTAAGACATATGAGTAGAGACGTGTCTAAACCTTTCCTGGACAGAGGTCTAGCTGCAATCTGTACTAAACCAAAATGGAGATAATTGTATATTTGCCTATATTTTTCTATAGACTTGGAGTTTAAAAGTTTGATTTCCTCATGATCTGATTCAAGAGGAATAGTTTGCTCAATTATAGAAATATGGTAATCACTGATTTAGGGCCATGGTGAGGACTTGCAATGTGTGGATTGTGGATGTTTCTGGATCTTCCAGTCATCAATTGATTGCTGCAAATTAGAAAAGCTAATTTTTTCTTTAAGTTATAGATTGGAGGAGGATGATGAGGAGGAAGATGAAGAAGTTGGAGAAGAGAAGGAAATTTTTGAAGGAGAGGAGAAAGGGGGGAAGAAAGACATAATTTTCTTTAATGTTAGCAAAGAAAGGATATTATATATTTCATTTTATATATAAAAAGAGAAGTAAAATAATTCTGTGATGCCAAGTGGCATAACCATACCACAAATGTAGATTTTTAGGACAAAGCTCCAATAAAGTTGGAGTTTTAAAATATTTTAAAATAAAAATAAAATTAAAAAATTAAAAAATTGCCAATTCAAATTGGGGAGTAATTTCAAGTCGTAGTTTTAAAATTTATTTTAAAATAAAAAAAAAGTCTCAATTCAAATTTGGGAGTAGTTTCTTCCTAATATGATAGTCTATATCCATATCAATATGTATCTATATATCTATCTATCTATATAAAATAGGAGAAGCAAATCAATGTGATGATGTCAAGCATAACAACAAAAATTTATTAAGTGTCACATTTTAGGACAAACCAACTAAAAATTTGGAGAGTCAAAAATATAAGGAAAAAATAAAGACATAAAGAAATTAATTACCTAAAATTAACTACTCAGACATGGGTGAGTGTTGGTTTAGGTTAGTTAATTTCTTTGTTTCTTTTGTTTAAATTATTTTTATTTTTTTAAAATAAATAAATAGTCTATTCATTAAAATTCAAACAATATTATTGAGAATAATAAAATAAAATTAAAAATTAAAAAAATATCTATATAGAACAGGAGAAGTTAAGTCAATGTAATGATGCCAAGTGTAACAATAAAAATTTAATAAGTCGGACATTTTAGGACAAACCTCCTACAAATTTGAAGATTTAAAAATTATTTTTTTTTTAAAAAAGACATAAAGAAATTAACCACCTAAACTTAACTAGTCAAACATGGGTGAGTGTTGATTTGGGTTAGTTAATTTTTTTGTTTCTTTTGTTTAAACTTTTTTTTTTAATAAATAAAAAAGTATTTATTCATTAAAGTCCAGACAATATTATTGAGAACAATAGAACAAAATTTAAAATAATTTTTTTTTAAGAGTAATAAAGTATTTTTCTTCTATTATATTACAAAAAGAAAATAGCAGACAAAAATACTAAACAAAGTAATATGCTAATAAAAAACCTATTAACAATATAATACTACTAAAAATTGAAAAATATAATAAAGAAATATACGGAACAAAAAGGTTATTCGATGACTATATTTCCTTATATATATATTATTAAAAGCTAAAGAAAAAGGCACCACATTATGCTAAATGGCAATATAGAATAAAGCTACATTGCATAATTAGTTATTTAGTTAGAAATTAGTTATATGTTATTATTTTTGAATTTAAATATCTATAAAATTCGAAAATAAAAAAATTAAAAACTACTAATTCAAATTGAGAAGTAGTTTGTTCCTAATACGATAGTCTCTCTCTCTCTCTCTCTCTCTCTCTCTCTCTATATATATATATATATATATATATATATATCTTATATGTAAAAAGAGAAGTAAAATAATTCTATGATGCCAAGTGGCATAACCATACGATTACAAGTGTAGATTTTTAGGACAAAGCTCCAATAAAGTTGGGGTTTTAAAATTATTTTAAAATAAAAATGAAATTTAAAAAAAATAAAAAAATTTCAGTTCAAATTGGGGTGTAGTTTCAAGTTGGAGTTTTAAAATTATTTTAGAATAAAAAAATAAAAAAATTTTAATTCAAATTTGGGAATAGTTTCTTCCTAATATGATATTCTATATCCATATCAATATCTATCTATCTATCTATCTATCTATCTATCTATCTATCTAGAATAGCATAAGCAAATCAATATGATGATGCCAAGTATAACAACAAAAATTTATTAAGTGTCACATTTTAGGACAAACCAATTACAAAATCGGAGATTCAAAAATTATTTAAAAAAAGAAAAAGAAAAAGAAGAAGAAAGTCATAAAGAAATTAATAACCTAAAAATAACTACTCAGACATGGGTGAGTGTTGGTTTAGGTTAGTTAATTTCTTTGTTTCTTTTATTCAAATTATTTTTGTTTTTTTAAATAAACAAAAAATATATTTATTCATTAAAATTTCAAACAATATTATTGAGAACAATAGAATAAATTTCAAAATAAAAAAAAAACATTTCCGAGTAATAATATATACGACAAAATATGAAACAAGGTAATATGCTAATAATAATTTAAATTAACAATGTAATAATATTAAATATTGAATAATGTAGCAAAGAAAAATACAAAACAAAAAAGTTATTCGATGATTATATAAGTTCCTTTGATTTAATAGAGATTTTATTATTGGGTATATTGTATTGACTAATAAGATGACAATTGAAACTTATTAAAGCAATAGATCTAATATTCAAACAAGTCCGATTATAATTTAATTTAATTAATATTTTTTAATACTCACCGCGCATCTCGCGGGTATAACTATTAGTAAGCATTAGTATCGCTAAAGATTGTTGTGGAATAGTAAATACTCCTCCATTTTTAACTAAAAATTTCACGTTCAATACTAAGAACGGAATCGCATTCGATAGATATCAGTTTATCGGACTTTTGCAGCAATTAGTCGGGTCTCAACGAATAAATGAGAATAAGCATTAGTGTCCGCCTGCTATGAGATATTCTTTTAGAAATGACCTCTTAACTCAGTCTAAACTCTAAAGTCGCATGGACTTGTGGGGTAGAGTGTCTATGAAGACAAGCATTGCATCCACAAAAACAGAATAAGATGATGGGACCTAGCTCTCTGCCTCTACAGTTCCACAAGAAATGCATGAGTGGTTTGTTAAGGAGTTGTTGGTTTCACCACTCGTTTCAACTGCCTATTCACCTCTACTTTGAGAACAAGCAGCACATTTCCTTGGTTCTGATTGCCACCTTTTGTTGTAATTGTTTAAATATAATTTAATTTATTATCATAAGTAATAATTTTTAGTATCAAATTATGTTTCTTATAAACAGTTACATAATTATTTTCGTTAACTTAAGTTGGTGCACGTAACGTCTTGACTAAAATGGTGGTCAGCACCTCTTCCGAAAGGAAGCTAGCGGAGGTGTAATATTGACTCCGACCCGAACGAATCCAATCGATTTTGCATAAATTCTATTTTCGTATTAAAAATTATATTAACTATATATGTAATTATAAAATCAGTAATTAAATTAATTTATACATTTCATAATAATATATAAGAGTAATAAACTTTAAATTCCAACTCCGCTTCTAGCAGAAAAAATTGAACGTATGTGGTTAAGATTCAACTTGGAATATGAATGGCCGAGCTTTGGCTACATAGGTAGTGATACCGATATTCAAAACCGTCTTTAGTTTCCAAACATATCCTTTTTTCATTTCATTATTTTATTCGAGATATTTCGAGGTTTTAAATATTTAATTGATTATGTAAATATCTGGAGATTGTTATACTCGATTATAGGCCACAAATTAGATTAGTTTCCGACCCAACTCATGCTTTTGAATTTTTTAAGCGAATATACTTATCTTCCGGCACTCACATCAAAAGAAAAGTTTGACACGTAGACATCTAGTTTTGACTTTTGAGGAAATATTAGTAAGAGACCACACCTTTGTTAACACATTCCTTCTCCATTGAGTTGAGGTTAATTATCCCGTGAATGGAGTATACGAAAGCAAATGATCTCCCATGGTTAGTGTTTACCTTTGACTTCGGATAACAATTAAATTTGTACGTAATTTTAAGAATACGTGATTTGGTTTGATACAAATAAGGGATAATAAAATAAAGACTAAATTCAGTAAATAAATTGAGAGAGAATGCAAACCACAAGTCTAGAATAGCTTGGCCTCGATTGATTTCTTTAAGATGGACAAATATGAATAAAATGAATAAAGAAATAATAAGAGCAGACTTCTTTTTTGTATATTGATAATTGTTTTCTGAGATGCCTTTTACAATTACGCTACCCCTTATATAGGGAGGGGAATAATTCTTATATAAGGTAAAAAATCTATTTACAAGGTAAAATATCCCTTGATTTACTGATTTCAACGTCCTTGCTGATTTCCGCCGTGATTCTCGCCGAGATATCTACGTATCACGGGATTTCTGGTCCTTCCGTTACGCAAATATGATAATTTTACCCTAGGACATTTTACCCTAATCGACCTCAACGATCTCATCTCAGGTATCATGGCTTCGAGTTCCGATTCAATGATGCTCGGTCTCGATCTTCTATCCTTGATGCCTCGATCCCGGCCTCTCGAGCAGTAGTTATAATTGACACCAACCGTATAAATTCGAACCCGATTTATCCCTACATAAGCGGTCCAAGTTCGACCCCATACAGATAGTCTTCTCGTTTTTTGGAGAGTAACGATGAAAAACGACATGAGCCGCAACTTTTTGATTAGGTCAAATGAAGACATACTTATGACGCGCGTGACACGGAATTCGGGGCGTCACATCAAAAGAAACGAAATATCACATTGATAAATGACGGTGGCATTGTGACGTACGCAGTACGTATCGAAAACGTCTCTTCAGAGACAAACTGGGAACAAACCTCTACAACGTCTGCATGTGTTAATTAATGCTCCCTCGTTTTGGGACGCGAACCGCCGCCTTTGAGGGGGGTATAAATAGCCTTCTTTGTCTTCAGTTTCAAGAGTTTGCGATATCTGAACATTCTCTTCTTCAAGTTCTCTGAGTTTTCCCTCAAGTGATCCTCCCTTTCATTTTTATCTCACCCCTGCATTTATTAGCTTCTTTAGCTCCTAATCAACAATGGCAAAAACCTCTAAATCCGTCCCCCAGAAACAGACCCCTTCTTCTTCTCAACCTACTGAAGATCCTCAGCCTATTGTTGTTGAGGAAACTGCGACCGAACCTCCTTTGAAAGCGTTTGTACCGACTGGGTGTTCGAACGGTACCGATTTTAAGGTAGAGAAGGCTTCTTCAGTACCGGACCGGTGCGAACCGGTCACTAGGTACATTTGTTCGATCACGGACAAAATCATCGACAAGGTTAAAGAAGATTGTAACTGGGTTGGTAAGTGTGTGGTTGTTCCCGCACCGGAAGAGGCGATCACCACCCACGTAGAGGGCTACTTGAGTGTTTACACTTATCCCTTCACGTTGGGCCCTTTGGACCTCATCATTGTTGCCTTTTGCAAAAGGTATGAGGTAACGTTAGCCAGATTCACCCTTCTGTCTGGAGAATAGTCATTCTCTTTTGCTTTTTGTAAGCAAGATCGACGGGCACCCTTTCACCGTCGATCATCTCCTGCGGTTATACAGTCCCCGAATTTTTCGAGGGGGATTAATAAAACTTGCTCGCCGGGCAAGCAAAGCCCCCTTCTCGAGCATTGATGAGGATAGGGATCGAGGTTGGATGAGCCGATTCGTTCGGGTGAAAACATCAGACCTGATTCCGGCTGAAGACATGCCATTTCCTGAGAAGTGGAACATGAACCGTAAGTGCTATCCCATATTTCAACTTGTTCGATGTTTTTCCTTCGTTATTTCACTAACCAATTCCACATGGTGTAGCTGTATCTCGAACGCCGGCCGCGATTATGCACCTAAAAGAATGGGTCGAAAAAGTGGTGTCCCAAAGAACTTATTCGGAACGTGCCTGGCACGAGATCTCGAAGGGCCGATGGGAGGCCAAAAATCATGGTGAGACCGATTAAGTTTAAACTCTGCATCTTATGTTGTCGATTTCTAATTTGCTTTACTCTTTATTTGCAGGTCTATCAAAGGACGTTGAATTGAGGCCAGCGTCCCCTGGTAGCGAGGTTCCCTGCCAGCCCCCTGCTTCAAAGCAGGAGAAAGAGAAAAAGAGGAAAGAAGTCCCCAGTTCTTCTAAGCCCGAGAGAAAGAGTCCGAGGAAAAGGATAGCTCGTAAGCCCAGGAACTCGAACTCAATTTATCCGTTGAGAGACGAGTCCGAGGAAGACGAAGATTTCGATCCTTTGGGCAACGAGCCATCTCGAACTGAAGGACGGGTAGTCCCCGAGCAGAGGGCCGATGAAACACACCTTCATCGAGTCGAGGGCCTCGAAATGGGGGCGAGAACTGGGGCTTCCGCCGATGTGAGAGGGGCGCGCAGGGAATCTCGGGTCCCATAGAAATGATAGACTCCCCTTCCTTCTCAGAGGCGACCTTAAATGAGGCTCAAGCCGCAAAAGGACACTCCCCGGGCAGGAGCCATGTACTGGAAGGCCCTTTCCAAGGTTTCTTCGACGGCGTGGATTCGGCGTCTACTGAAGATACTTTTGGGCTCGGTAAATCTAGAAGTACCGAGGAAAAGTCCCTCAACTGGAACGAGCAAGGCATCTTTTGGTCCGAAGCTGGTTGATAGATTTCCTGCTCCGAGTTCAGATCCTGATCGAAAGTGGATAATAACGTTCGCCATTCCCGAAGATGCTAGGGTCCTTTCCGCTCCTGTAGGGGTGGATAGATATCTTTGGTGTTTGGTGACCGAAGAGGATCAGGCTGCGATGAACGAGGTGGACGTACCCTGCTTGTTCAATGAGGCTCAACAAGCATTGAATAAAGTAGTTTCTTATAAGCCTTATCTGGTGTTCACTATTTTGCATTTCAAACTTCGACTAACTACCATATTTTCTCTTGTACTTGTAGGCCTCGATGCTTCATCATGAGGCTTTTCTTCGTCAATGGGAAGAATCGGCGCGTTTTGAGCGGCTCGAAGGGGAGATGTCGAACCTTCGAGCCGAACTGGACTTTGTACGGAGAGAGAATTCTGGCTTAGTCGAGCAGATGGGGCGGCAACTCGACCAAATAACCCGACTCCGATCTAAGGCAAGTGAGGCCAAAGCAGAAACCAATGATTGGAGAAACAGGATGGATCTGCTGGCTTCGGAAAAGGAGGCCCTCCGAGCTCAAATGGTTTCATCGGAAACCCAACTATCGGAGGCAAAAGGGAAAATCAGGGCTCTGACTAAGAGCACCGACGTGCTTCAATCCCAAGTCAACGTGCTCACCTCGGATCGTGATGTTTTGGTCAACGAGCTGCAGATGGCGAGATCGGAGGTTGCTGCATCCAAGGCTGAGGCCGATGAGTTGGTGGCCCAGTACAGGGCCGACGCCGAAGCCGCTCAGGATCAATCAAAAATTTTGGTTGATTACACTAAGTGTCAAACTCGCCTATCCGTTCTCTAGGAAATACAAGCTCGGGGCTTATATCTATCAACCGAGATCGATGATGCCAAAAAGATCGAAGCCGAAGCTAGAAAACAAGCCTTCCTGGAAGAATATGACTCCGATAACTCGGAATGAAGTGCCTTCTTTCTCTTTTCTCTCTCTCATTTTTTTTTGTCCCCATCTTTGTAAACATATCTTGTGCATATATATATAAAAGTCTTTTTCCCTTTCCTTGTTGACTTGTTTCAATTCTTTTTATTAGAACCAATGGTTTGTCTTGGTGAATTTTCTGTTCTTCGAACTCAGTTTGGATTTGGCCAATTTTGGGATATGCCTTAGTAGACTTTTCTTTCCTTCGATTAACTTGATAGGGCCTTAGTCTTGTAAAGATTCGGGGTTTGCCTCAATATGTCTTATTTCTCTTCGAACTTTATTAACTCAGGATGACCTCAGCCTTTTAAGAAATTGGGGCTTGCCTTAGTAGGTCTTATCCCCCTTCGAGTTTTATTAACTCGGCACAGCCTTGGCCTTTTAAGAAATCGGGGTTTGTCTTAGTAGGTCTTATTCCCCTTTGAGTTTCATTAACTCGGTACGGCCTTGGACTTTTAAGAAATCGGGGTTTTCCTTAGTAGGTCTTATTCCCCTTTGATTAAATTTGATTTTCGGATAAATCCCTGAATAATGTCAGTATTTGATTGAACAAAGAAAATCGAATCGGCCCTTGGGCTCGGAGACAGAATATTGGTGCAAGAGAACTTTATTCGTATTCATGTGCTTGTACAATTTATTTAGGGGATAGATCAATCTATTTGGGTACGATTCCTTTGACCGTTTGACCCTTACATCGATTCCTAATGATCTTTGAGAAGTTTCCCCAAATTGAAATAGCTAAGCAGTCTTTCGATATTTGAGGTCGATTGAATTTTAGCACCGAATATTGTTGTCTTCGATATACGACTGGTCTTCAAATCTAAGTTAGCACGTTTTTTGGTTGCCTCGTTAAAAACCTTGCCATAAAACCCTATTTGGGACAAAACCGGTCGAAGGAAAAAAGAGTGCAGCACGTGCTTTCAGTCCTAATGTCCTGTACTTTTGGATTCGAGGTTACTTTACTTAATACCTGCGAGCATTAGTTTGTCGATGTAACATAAAAACAAGCAAAAATTGAAGAGTGAAAAATCGTACCTCAACAGTAGTATCGTTTCAAGTGATTTATGTTCCAATTGTTCGGCAGCTGTTCGCCGTCCATTGTTCCGAGCTTGTACGATCCCTTTCTGGTGATCTTTATTATGGAATAAGGTCCTTCCCAATTCAGTCCCAATTTCCCTTCGTTCGGATCTCGAGTGTTGGGTGTGACTTTCCTGAGTACTAGATCTCCGATGTTGAAATGTTGAAGATGGGTTCTCCTATTGTACTATCTTTCGATCTTTTGTTTTTGGGCGGCCAATCGAACAAGGGCTGCTTCCCTTCTTTCGTCCAATAGTTCCAGGTTCGTATTCATAGCCTCGCGATTCGATTCCTCAGTTGCATAGCAGAACCTGACACTTGGTTCACCAACTTCGACCAGTATCAAAGCCTCAGCACCGTACACTAGGGAGAAGGGGGTGGCTCTGGTGCTGGTTTTCTCGGTTGTACATTACGCCCGTAGGACTTCGGGCAATATCTCTTTCCATTTCCCCTTCGCGTCAGTTAATCTCTTTTTGAGATTTCGAAGTATGGTTTTGTTGGTAGATTCGGCTTGTCCATTGCCGCTGGGGTGATAGGGCATTGATAGGATCCTTTTGATCTTGTTATCTTCGATGAATTTCGTCACTTTGCTGCCGATGAATTGTTTCCTATTGTCGCACACGATCTCTGATGGCATCCCAAACCGACATATGATGTGATCCCAAATGAACTCGATCACTTCTTTTTCCCTAACCTGGTGTGTAGGGAAGAGGGCCAACGATGTCCATTCCCCATTTCATGAACGGCCATGGTGACAAGACTGAATGCAACGTTTCCCCGGGCTGATGGATCATCGGGGCATTTCTTTGACATTTGTTACATTTGCGAACGAACTCCTTCGCGTCTTTTTCCATATCGATCCAATAATAACCGGCTCTGATTATTTTTCAGATCAGGGAATCGACGCCGGAATCATTCCCGCAAGTGCCTTCGTGTATTTCTCTTAAAACCTATTCGATGTCACCTGGTCCCAGACATATCGCGAGGGGGCCACCGAACGTCCTTCTAAATAAGGTTCCGTCACCGGATAAACAGAACCGAGCCGCCTTTGTGTGCAATGTTCTTGATTCTTTTGGGTCCGAAGGGAGCTTACCGAAGCTTAGGTACTCTATGTACTTGTTCCTCCAATCCCAGGTCAGACTTGTTGAATTGATTTCGGCGTGGCCTTCTTCCACTACCGACCTCTTGAGCTATACGACCTTTTCGGATTCGATCTCATCATCTTCGACCGATGATCCCAAATTGGCGAGGGCATCGGCCTCGCTGTTTTGCTCTCGATGTATGTGTTTCAGGGTCCATTCTTTGAACCTATGCAGTGTAACTTGTAGCTTGTCTAAATATCTCTGCATTCGACCTTCCCTGACTTCGAAAGTCCTGTTGGCTTGATTCACCACAAGGAGGGAATCGCACTTAGCTTCGATTATCTCCGCTCCCAGGCTTTTGGCTGGTTCTAAACCTGCAATCATAGCCTCATATTCCGCTTCGTTGTTAGTTAGTTTTACAGTCTTGATAGACTGTCGAATCGTATTACCGGTTGGGGGCTTTAGCACAATACCAAGCCCCGATCCCTTCATGTTCGAGGCACCATCTATGAACAGGGTCCACACTCCAGAAGGAGTCCCCAATCCGGTCATTAGCTCTCTTTCGACCTCGGGTATTAGTGATGGCGCAAAATCGGCGACGAAATCCGCCAACACCTGAGATTTAATCGCGGTTCAGGGTCGATATTCGATATCATACCCACTTACTTCGATAGCCCATTTGGCCAATCGGCTGGAGCTCGGGCTTATGCATTATGTTTCTTAACGAGTAAGTCGTTACGACGCATATGGGGTGGCATTGGAAGTAAGGTTTCAGTTTCCTGGAGGCTTCAATAAAGTGAGTGCCAATTTTTCTAAATGAGGGTATCTAGTTTCAGCCACGCCTAATGTTCTGCTAATGTAATAAATTGAAAACTGCGTACCTTGTTCCTCTCGAACTAGGACTCCACTTACCGCTACTTTCGAGACGGCAAGGTAGAGGTACAACCGCTCCCCTGTTTTCGGTGTATGCAGCAAAGGTGGGCTAGACAGGTACCTTTTGAGTTCTTCTAACGCGTGTTGGCACTCCGGGGTCCACGAGAAGTTGTTCTTCTTTTTCAATAGATGGAAAAATCGGTGGCTTTTATCGAATGATCTCAAAATAAATCATCCTAAAGCGGTTATACGGCTTGTCAGCTTTTGTACAGCCTTTACATTATCCACAACTGTGATTTCTTCGATAGCCATGATCTTCTCGGGGTTGATTTCTATTCCTCGATTCGAGACTATGAAACCAAGGAATTTGCCTGAGCCCACACCGAACGCGCATTTTTCCGGGTTCAACTTCATGTTGTATTGTTTCAGCACGTCGAATGTTTCCTGCAAATGATTCAAATGGTCCTCTGCTCATAGGGACTTAACTAACATATCATCAATATAAACCTCCATCATTTTTCCTATTTGTTTTTCAAACATTCAGTATACTAGGCGTTGGTAAGTGGCTCCTGCATTCTTTAACCCGAATGGCATCACGTTGTAATAGTATGTGCCGTACTTAGTGATGAAGGATGTTTTTTCCTGGTCATCCGGGTCCATTCGTATTTGGTTTTAGCCAGAGTAAGCATCGAGAAAGCTAAGGGTCTCATAGCCAGCGGTAGCATCAATCATGCGATCGATGTTGGGTAAAGGGAAAGAATCTTTAGGGCATGCCTTATTTAAATCCTTATAATCTATGCACATTCTTAATTTATTCCCCTTTTTAGGGACTACTACTACGTTTGCTAACCATTCTGGGTATTTAACCTCCCGAATGGACCCTATCTTTAGAAGCTTAGTTACCTCATCCTTGATGAATGCGTGTTTGATCTCGGATTGAGGCCTCCTTTTTTGCTTGACCGGTCGGAACTTCTGATCGAGGCTTAGCTTGTGGGTTGTTATCTCCGATGGTATACTTGTTATGTCGAGGTGGGACCAAGAGAAGGAATCTTCGTTAGTTATAAGAAATTGGATAAGTTTTTCCCTGAGCTCGGAACTTAGGCCCGAGCTCAGTTATACCTTTCGGTCTGGTGAGTCTTCTCGGAGGGAAACTTGCTCGAGTTCCTCGATTGTCGATTTGGTTGCATCGAACTCATCGGGACTGACGAATGACCTGAAGATTCGGTAGCTGTCATCCTCGAGATGCACTTGTTCATCTTCGTTTGCCGAGGATGATGCCTGTGATTGCTATTTGACCTTTTGCGAAGGAGCTGCTGGTACCGGTGTTACTTCTTCTACTGCGAACATCTCTTTCACAGCCAGTTGCTCCCCGTAAACTGTTATAATCCCATCGGATGATGGGAATTTCAGTACTTGGTGTACTGTCGAAGGCACTGCTCTTGTGTCGTGGATCCATGGTCTCCTGAACAGGGCGTTGTACCTCATGTCTCCACCGATTACGCAGAACTTTGTCTCTCGAATGGTACCAACAGTGTTTATCGGCAACGTTATTTCGCCTTTGGTCGTTTCACACGCCATGTTGAATCCATTGACTACCCGGACTGTAGGGACAATTCGATCCGTCAGTCCGAGTTGTTCTATAACCCAAGATCGGATTATGTTGGCCGAACTGCCTGGATCGACCAATACGTGCTTTAATTTAGTCCTGTGTATAAGCACAGATATCACTAGCGCGTCGTTGTGAGGTTGCATAATCCATTCTGCATCTTCTTCGCTGAAATGTAAGATTCCCTCCATCGCGTAATCCCAAGTGCGCTTTTCCCGGGTGATGGATATCTTGGTGCGCTTCAGTACCGGACCTTGGGCGGCATCTACTCCGCCAATAATCATATTAATCGTATGTTGTGTCTCTTCCTGGTTCACTTGTTTATTCCTGTTTCCATAATGACTTTTGGCTCGATCGCTCAAAAATTCTCGAAGATGTCCGTTTTCAAGAAACCGTGCCACCTCTTTTCTTAACTGTCGACAATCTTCTGTCCTGTGTCCGTGTGTACCATGATATTTGCATATCAAATTAGGGTCTCTTTGGGCAGGATCCGATTGTAACGGTCGAGGCCACTTAGTGTCCTTGATACGACCGATAGCTGAAACGAGAGTAGCTGCATCAACGTTGAAGTTGTATTCCGATAACCGCAGTGCTTCTCGGTGACCGGTGGTTCTCTCAAAATTGCTTTTCATCATGGGCCCTCGGTTGCTCCGACCATGATCATTTATTCTTTCGCATCTCGGGGAGTCTTGCCATGCTGGAGTGATTTTCCTATCCCTATGATATGGCCGATGCCGATCTCTATTCTGTCTCGGTTCCCGATGAATATACCTTCGAACCCTATCATGAGTTCTGATGGGGTAAATAGATCCCGAAGGGGCTCCAATTTGGTCATCCTCGACTTTGATCTTCGACTAGTATCAGTTATATATATCCGCCCATGTGACGGCCGGATATTCTATCAAGTTCTGCTTAAGTTGTTGTGAAGCCGTTGAACTTCGAGCATTGAGCCCTTGGGTGAAGGCCTGAACGGCCCAATCATCAGTGACCGGTGGCAGGTCTATCCGCTCTATCTGAAAACGAGATACAAATTCTCTGAGCATCTCATTATCCTTTTGTCTGACTTTGAACAGGTTCGATTTCCGCGTTTCCACTTTGATAGCGCCTGCATGTGCTTTTACAAAGGAATCTGCAAGCATAGCAAAAGAGTCGATGGAATTAGGGGTTAAGTTGTGATACCAAGTCATGGCCCCTTCTGACAAAGTTTCTCCGAACTTTTTCAAAAGAACATACTCGATCTCTTCGTCTTCTAAGTCGTTTCCCTTTATAGCGCATGTGTATGCGGTCACATGCTCGTTTGGATTGGTTTTCCCGTTGTACTTGGGAATTTCCGGCATGCGAAATTTCTTGGGTATTGGTTTTGGAGCGGCGCTTGACGGGAAAAGTTTCTGTACAAACTTTTTGGAATCCAAGCCCTTCAATATCGGGGGTGCTCTTGGGATTTGATCCACCCTGGAATTGTATGTTTCCACCTTTTTGTCGTTAGCCTCGATCTTCTTTTTGCCAGACTCGACTTGTCTGGTTAGTTCCTCGAGCATCCTCATGATCCCGGAGTTCGCCCTCGATCCGCCTTCGTTCGGTTCCTCTGCGATCGGTTCGTTCTTAGGAATGGTTCCCCGAGAAGGGCCGAACTCAACTTTGTTCGATATTTGGCTTCGATTTTGTAGTTGAGCGATGGCCACTTGCTAGGCTTGCAACATGTTAAAGATCATTCTGAGGTTGATCCCGTCCCCTTCGTCGTTTTGAGGTCCCTGAGTTGTTGATCGTGTTCTCTACGAACACTGTTTGACAGTTCAGTAGTTCGATCTATATCGACCGCCATTTGTGAGTTAGCGTCGACCAAAATTTCATCACCGAGTGCTACGTCGTTGTTTTCACCCTGATGATCAAATTCATTATCGACGTACAGAGGCACAGATTGTGAGTGCGACATAGTTGTACTGTAACCTGAAATCAAAGATACTTCACAGAGCAAGTGTAAAATAATTTGTGTGACAGAAAACTGTATCAAACGTTCACTATTATCCTTAGCCCCACGGCGGGCGCCAAACTGTTTACCCTTGGCTTCGGATAACAATTAAATTTATATGTGATTTTAAGGCCTAAGCGGTCACGACATCTTGTTGATATTGATTGAGGAGTTTGATCACGTGATTTGGTTTGATACAAATAAGGGATAATAAAATAAAGACTAAATTCAGTAAATAAATTGAGAGAGAATGCAAACCACAAGTCTAGAATAGCTTGGCCTCGATTGATTTCTTTAAGATGGACAAATATGAATCAAATGAATAAAGACATAATAAGAGCAGACTTCTTTTTTGTATATTGATAATTGTTTTTTGAGATGCCTTTTACAATTGCGTACCCTTTTATATAGCGAGGGGAATAATTCTTATATAAGGTAGAAAATCTATTTACAAGGTAAAATATCCCGTGATTTACTGATTTCAACGTCCTTGCTGATTTCCGCCGTGATTCCCGCCGAGATATCTACGTATCACGGGATGTCTCGTTCTTCCGTTATGCAAATCTGATAATTTTACCCTAGGACGTTTTACCCTAATCGACCTCAACGATCTCATCTCAGGTATCATGGCTTCGAGTTCCGATTCGATGATGCTCGGTGTCGATCTTCGATCATTGATGCCTCGATCCCCGCCTCTCGAACAGTAGTTATAATTGACACTAACCGTATAAATTCGAACCCGATTTATCCCTACATAAGCGGTCCAAGTTCGACCCCAGACAGTTAGTTACAAGTTTGAATTTGAATGGTAAAAGATGACCCTACAAAGATGTATATATTATATTTATCAATCTCCTACGTTATATTTTATAGATATTATGTGAAAAGGATGGTAAAACTAAAATAAAATTTTTAATATACCATAAACCGATCTCCCCCTATACATACATAACCCGAAAAGAAGGTTAATATTACCTAGCTATACTGTAATATTAGTAGAAACGACTCGTAATATACACCTTATGATGATATATCTATGTACACTACGCGGATAGATATATTATAGCCCTACGCTGCTTTTATGTGTGTTTCTTTTTTTATATTCGTTATTCTCAACTTCTTTTTCTTGACTCCCTACTTGTATTGGAGAGACATTATTGAGATGTTTCGATGATTATTAAATGCTACTTAGTGTACTAATTAATGAGAATCAATGGAGTATAATACATGTGGTAGAGAAAGCTCGGAGACTGGTGACCATGGGGTTTTTTCCATCCCACACGGTTTTCGTTTTACCAGATGCACACAAGAATAATGTAAGGAAACAAATCCTTTTCCAAGACATAAGAATGAGGAGTTTTTTGGAGGATAAATAAATACTTGTTCCAGGACATGGTAAAAAGAATTGATTGAGTGATAAGAGGATATTCAAAAATAGAAGAAATAACAATGAAAAGAACTAACCTTTTGATAGAGAGAGTTTTACCTCTTCAGTGAGTCTATTTGTTCTTAGATTAGTTGGACTAATAGATTTCGAATAAGGGGTGGTTAAACCCGAAAACTAAAACAAATCAAAACAGCGGAGAGAGAATTGGGAATGACCCAAAATCAATGAGAGACAAAATCCAATTGATTTCTTATATTAAATCTTTTACTTCCATTTCTGTTTTCGCTAAGTCAATTGATTTCGAGAGGTTAATGGTTATTTAATACTTAGGTCTATATCATATTCCTTATTAACGTATTTAACCATTATAACGTCACACCAAATGAACGTGTGTGTACGTTTGAAATCTATGTAGGACATAGACCAAATAATCTTTCATTCTCTCATTTTATGTCACACCAGTGGACCTCTGTTAATTATGCTTCTCTGGCATTTCAAATCTTATCTTATTTTGTATGATTATACATTTATTTTAACATTTATATTTTTACAATATCCATATTGGGAGATTTTGATTACCAACATCACTCCCATATAAAAATTCTCATTTCACAATCATTCAATAAAATTTGTCTCACTCTATTGAATATCTTCCTATCTAATAGCACTCCTACACCACTTCTCTATTTCAGTCACCTTATTTTGAATTTATATGTTACATCTTCACTCTATTATACCAGTTTCCTAAAACATTGAGTTTAGATATTTAAATTGCCTGTATTTAGGCACTAATATTCCGTCTAATCTTACTTTCAACTTCGTTTATCGCAAAACCTTTTATCTATAAATTATTTCTCCACGTGTCAAATTTTAGGTCCGCCCCCGCTAGTTCCGTCAATTAGCACTTACGTTGTTCGGACTCGGGTGTAAATATTCAATCCGGTGTGGATCTAGAGATCGAATCTTTCGTAATCTAAATTTTAAGATTCGAGAATACAGATCCAAGTACGAATATGGTGCACGGATTCGGCTAAAATAATTTTAAAAGTAGATCCACAAAAATACCTAAATTATGAGATATTATGTGAAAAACCTATAGGTTATGCTATCGTCAGCGCAGGCATTGTGCGACTTGAAGATGCAGTAGCCATTGCAGCAGTATTTGTTGCATTATTAGTCACTATAACAGAATCATTTGATGTTCTGTATCTGTTGTTATTTTTCTGTAAAAGAAATTGACACAACCAGAATTAGTAAATTGGTGAAGTTTTTATATCTTCAAACTGAATATAAACATGGAGTAAAAAATTCGAAGATTTAATCTCAAAAAATGAAAGTAGAAAAGCACTAGGATTTTTAGTCTTCCAAAAAGGAATATAAGATGAATACGAAATAAATATTAAATTTCTTAAGCTTGTTACTGATACGTGATAGAATAATTTCTGCAAAAATAAAATCAAAAATATAAACAGAAGAACTAAAAATTTCGAGCCCAACAGAAAACTGTGTTTCCTTAAGGAGTTTAATCCCCTCACTGTTGCTCAAGGTTATTGGATTAATTTCTCTAGGATAGAACGGAACAACTATTTTGTAATACTGATAATAAAAATTACAGAATTTCATTGCACTCAAAAAATAACAGTAAACCACACTAATGCTTACGTTTTGCTTTGAAAAATAATGCAGAAATGCAGATGAGAGAGTGGCACTACAACAAATGTGATTTTTAACCACGAAATATTAGCTACAATAGGAAATTTGTCACAAATTATCCATTTTTTGTGACAAATATTATATGTCGTACTTAAATGCATGAGGCACATATTTTTAGTGACAAAACATAAATTTCATAGTAAAAGTTTTGTCTACTAAAGTTTCACATCAAAAATTGGATTGCCGCCAATTATTGATTAACATTAGCCACAAAATTAATATTATTGGTAACAAATTAGTTTCGTCACTAATTGTGAGCATGTGATTTTTGCCACACCCAAAATACTCCTATAAAAATCAAAAATAGATTTTTAATTATTATTCGCTATTTTTAGGAATTTTATTAGATTTTAAGTTACTTACATTTTCTTGCTTGTTCAATTTTTAATTAATTAAATCATAAAGATACCAAAAAACATCATGCATTGCATTTAGGATTTGTTTTTACATTTTAGAATTAAATTAGTAATTATATATTTTATAAAATTGGAAAATCACGAAAAAAGTTTATTTTTACATTTTTTTCTTAATCTTTAAGCTTTAATTCTTAGCATTAAGTGTTATTATAATTTTTATAATCAGTTAAGTAGCTTAAATTCACATTTAGATAATTTAAAATTTTTACTTATTAGTATTCTTAGTCTTAAAAAATAAAAATTAAAAATTAAAAATAATAAAGGAAATTGAAAAAAACAAAACAAAAGAGAAAAAGGAAATCGAACTGGGCTATTAATTAAATTAGACAAGCCCAAAACAATAAGGACCGGACCAGCCCAGACCCAATTATCCCCTTACCCGAAACGACATCGTTTGCTTAAGTTAAGATATGAGCCGTTGATCTTAGCTGATCTAACGGCTCACAACTCACCCCCTTTGCCTCTATAAGTGTCCGAATCCCCCNCCCCATTTCGTCTTCTCCCAAACGACCCCTATCCCAAACCCCAAAATTCGCCGCCCTAAATCCCCATTGAAGCCCACGGCGGCTCACCCCAAACCACCCCCAAATCCACCCAAAATCCTACCCTAGAACCGCCGTTGTCCCCTCACCCTAAATTCCCACTCTGTTTCAGCTAAAAACCCCTGAAATTCTTGCAATTTTAGATCAAAAATCAAACCCTAGAAGTGTCGAAGCTTCCAAAATCAGAGTTTCTGAGTTGATTAAAGCCAAGATCGACTTTATCCGTGTGTTCTCAACAAGAATACACAGTTAAAGTCAAGCTTGGCTAAAAATCAAGATTTTTAAGCCCACCGGTCCGAGGTATTTCCTCATTTGTCTTTTTTATTTTCTATTTTTTGTTTCATTTTTTTTTGGTTGTTTTTAGTATTCTCATCTTCTACCCCTTCTTTAGTTTTTCCAGTGTTAATTTTTAATTTTTTTTTGTCAAAATCCGTGTTTGCATGTTAAGATTTATGGTTTGTTTTCTTTTGTGCTCTGGTGTTTGATGTTTCATTGGGCTTAAAATGACGGAGTCATCGAGACTCTGTGAAAGGCCATGGGACAAAATGTGTGTGTGTCTGAAATTTGGGCTTTTGAAAATCAAAGCCCTAGAAGGAAAAGGGTCGGAATTGGACTCAGTTGTATTTGGAGTCGGGTCGACTCGATCGGTGAGATTTACAAAGTAAAAATCAGGGTATTGAAGGGGTAATTTAGATAATAGCTATGTAGGGAATCTGTCAGTAACAAACTAACAGATTAAGAAGCTTCTAGGGGGTCTTAAAATGCAAATTAGACAAGTAAAATTAGAAAAAAAAGCTGGCCAAAAGAGATAATTTCAGAAGAAATAACTGAAATGGACAGCTGTCCGAAAGTTTGTTAAGAAAAGATGCTTTTTCCCACACTGACAGCGGACAGATTTTTCCCATATATTCTCTCATTTTTCATATCGTTAGGCACACACGAGGATATTCAGAAAAATTCCCTTATACACACACATTCTCATATTTATTCACTGCACTCACACAATTGCAGCTTGAAAAAGAAAACTAAGGTTTTGAAGAAAAAACAGTAGAATTCTAAGTTAGCTTTGCACGCAAAACATTTCATAAGTTGTAGCTGTTTCAATTTGCTAAATCCTCTCTTGCATTTCTGGGTTTCGAAGTGTATCTAAGCTTTGGATTATTAGTTGCTTGCTGTAGACATGTAATTTTTGACCCGCGCGTTAGAATCACCTCTAAAAGTCGTAGTATTTTAAAATAATTATTTGAGCTTATGTTGTAGGAATTCATCCTATTATTAAAATTAATTATGTTTTAGGTACAAAATTGAGAAAATATCAAAATAGTCCCAAGCTTTATTTCAATCTAAGTCTTATGTTTTTGGTGTTTTAAAATTGATTTTCAGATTCTATTTTGACCCAATCTTATAAATTTGAGCCCAATCCAAATCCAAACCCAGTAGCCCATAAAATGATCCAGCCCTTTTCTTCCCATTTGGCCACGTAGGATAACTAATTTCTGTCAAAAATTTCTAAAATCCTCTCACTCACGCAATACACACAAGGACCTTCACACACGCACTTGGATTCCCATCATTATTCACTAACAGATTTCAGAGGATTCTTCTGAGAGTAGGTTTTCTTGGAGAGCAAGAGAGGATAGAAATTGATTCTGGGGAAATTTCTACAAAGCTGAAGAAGAAAACATAGGTCTGGGGGATCGAAAAAAAGAGAGAAACAGGAAGAAATCGAAAATGAGAGGAAGAGTATCTTGAGGTCTGGAAAATTAAAAAAAAAAAAGAGTCCAAATCCGTTCAAATCTTCTTCTTCTTCTTCCTAAATTTCAGCAAAAAAACCAGGAAATAGAGGAACACATTTCCGTTTTTGTCAAGTCCAGTTTTGATAGAGCAAAAATCTTCAAAAATTGGTTTCGATCGAAGTGGTGCTGGAGTTCGATTGCAGTTTGCTAACCCGGGTTCCGGTCGTGGTTCGTGGCCTCGTTGTTGATATCAGTCTTAAAAATCAATAGGAATCCTCGTCCAGGTACATTTCTTGACTTGCATATATTGGGATGAATAAAACATGAGTAAAGCTCTGAATATCTGTTTATCTAGATTAGCAGCTTTGTGAATCGATGTGTATAAATCACACTTATGAAATAGGGTAAAATAGTTGAAGCCAAACATCATACGCTAAAAAAATATCGAAACCAAAACATAGAAGTAACCTGCATGAGTGTCGACTATGCGACCGCATAACTGATATGCGGTTCGCATTCTCACATTTGGGATAGACTCTGCAACCGCATAACTGACATGCAGTTCGTATTTCTGGCTTGGTTGTTGCATTTTTGACATTAAAACTTTGCCCAGAACTCTCTTCAATTTGCGATCCCGGCGTGCGATTTTGCGGTTCGCATATGCGATCGCATTTCGATACTGGATACTGCCTAGGATTCTTACTTAATCCGCGACCTTTGGGCATAGAATGCGTATCACATACAAGATATGCGATCGTATATTCTCCACTGGCAGTGACATTTTGCCCTCTTCTTGTTTTTCTTTGTGACTTTACGGACCGGGTTTGGTTGGATGCATGCAACAAAAGTTAAAAGAACAAAACCATAAACGAGATCTCTATATTTCTTTATTTTAGATCTTACTCTCTTATTGTATTACATTGCTCGCTAGTAACATGTTTTAGGCCGGCCACACTTGGGTAGGCAACAATAGGACGATATTTAATTTTTGAGGCGAGAGGTCATTCCCTAGTTAAATTCATCCGGGGAATGCCCCGAAGGGCGTATGTATTTGATATTCCGGGGAATGCCCCGAGGTACTTGTAAATGAAGATCAAAAGTGAAACAAGTAGTATCTTCGTTATGCTTTTTTTTCTTTATTAGGTGGGAATGACCTCAAACCTCTTATGTGTTCGTTTTATCTCAATTCAAGCGTATTATAAGCCAACTGAATCAAGTACGCAACCGTGACTCTTCGCGGGACTTGGGGAATGCCTAACACCTTTTCCCCGGGTCAAATGAACCCCTTACCCAAATCTCTAGTGTGAGCTTAGTTTTGAATCTAAGTTCTAGAATGGTGGCTTGGCACACCAAAATCAATTTGTCAGGTGGCGACTCTAAACTTTTCCCTGATTAACCCATCTCTTTGTCACTTTCCAAAATTGGAAACCCCTTTTATGAGTTTTACTAAGTCTTTTCTCCACCTAAAGGGTTTAGTAAAATCTCGTCGCCCGCCCCGGTAAAAGGAGTAGTGACAGCTCTGGCGACTCTGCTGGGGAGTAAGTTCAAATTAAATTTTTTGAGGGTTAGAGCTAGTACTTGATTGGTTGGCTTTTAAAATGTTTGGTTGAGTTTTATGTTTCCGTTAGACTTACTTTTATTATGCTTTCATGTTTTGCTACTTTTATGCTTTTGTTACGTTTATTATGATTTCATATTTTATTATTTTCTAGTTGTTTATGTCGTTACAGTTTTTGCTTTATGTGTTTATCGCTTCATAACTGTCATCATATGCATCGCCCGGTCATTTCTTTCTACAATAAGTCTTGGAGCACGCGTCGGGTGCACGAACTCTTTGTTGAGTCACCCTTAACTTAGGAGGGGAAGCCGACGGACGTATGGAGTGGGTGGAAAGCTTAAGCAGCCACCATCGACCATACGCTTTTCCCGAACTGCTTTGTTAGTAAACCCCAAAAATTAGGTCAGCCTTTAGGTCATTTTATCTGCATCATGACATTTAGACCTAGCAGGGTTTGGTCCCAGGTACCGTGTCCCTTTGTAGGAAGCCGTCCAAATTTTGTCAAAATGGGCCTGTGGCCCAAAATGACAATTAATCATTCTATGTGCTAAATGTCGCGTCTGTGAGGGTAAAAAGGTCATTTGGCTGACCGATGTCTTGGAAGAAGGGTGAAAATGAAGTAATTGGGGCCTCACTAGTGTTTTCTTTCATATTCTTTTTCGAAAATTAAAAAAAAAGAAAAAAAAGAAGAAAAGAAAAAAAAGAAAGAAAAAGGGGTTTTACATTTGCCAAGAATTCAAGAAAAGGTCCAAGATTTCCTTTGCATTTTTCATCATTTTTCAAGAAACGAAAATATAGTTTTTTTTTAATTGCATTTTCCCGAACTACGCGAACCTGATTCTCGTCTTCCGGGCGGGATACGTAGGCAACCCATATAGGGTCCGGTCTTCCTAGTAAGTCTTAGCTTCTTGCCTTCCGGGGTCGTAGCCAAATCTTGCATGTTTAGCCACTTTCGGCCACATTGGCCATTCTTGCAAAATAGGGTTATTTTCGCAAAGGTGTTTCAATTGCCCATGTCTTAGGATCCTGAAATCCGTGATTCAGTGTCATATCACTCTAAGGTCTATCCGTGTCAGGTTTGCGTCCCTAGCCACATTTGGCCATATCGGCCGTTTTCGCAAAAATAGTCCATTTCTGCAAAATAATCCTTTAAGACCATGATTATTCGGATCATGTAGGCTTCAAGAACAGTACTTATCATGCTTAGGGGGTCAACTTTGTCAAGTTCCACTAATGGTCACTTTCAGCCACCTAGGCCAATCTGCAAATACAGCCAAATTGTGTCTTGCATTTGTCCATCAGGGGATGTTGTGGTATCATAGTAGTGTTCCGGGTCGTTAACCATGTTCCTTTCATTCAGGTATGGATCCGCTAATTTGATCCAAAGTGCTAATGGTAGTAAAGGTTCCTAAGAAATTGATCAAGTGGTGGAACATGTTTTCATCGTTAGAGCAACATGAGTTGATGCATAAACTGGGTACCCTGACTTCCCTTCTTGATATCACACCTCGCCCGGACTTAGTGGAAGCAATGCTGACCTATTGGAATCCGCAAAACTTAACTTTCAAATTTGGGGAGTGTGAGATGACTCCTACCCTGGCTAAAGTATCCGGTCTCACCCGCTTGAGGTATATAGGCAAGAACATGATACTTCCTCGGGACCACTCTAGGACAAGATTTCTCAACGACTTGGGCCTAAAAGATAATAAGCATTTAAAGTGTCTTGAGCAGTCTTGGATATCCTTGGATTATTTGTTTGTTAGATTTGGATCACCGGATAGTTTTGACATCTTTTGGGATGAGTTTTGCACAACCAAAGCCAAGTGGCAAAGGCATCGCCTCGAAGCCTTCAGCTTTGCATTATTGGGATTATTGGTTTTCCCATTAGATGAGAGGCACATTAACACCCGGCTGCAGTCAGTGGTAATAGCACTATTCCATGAAAAGCAACATAAAACTGTTACCGTCGTGCCAATGATCTTAGCAGAGTTATATCGAGCCCTGAGTGAAGTAAGGGGAAGTGTCATGTATTTCGAGGGAAGTAACCTTTTGTTGCAATTGTGGATGATGGAGCATTTACACATAGCTTCCTTACTTTGTCCCATCGACCATGCTTTGAGGGATCGGGTGGTATGCATCGAGCGTAGGATGAAGTCTCCTAAGTTCACATACCCAGTAGGTGTCACAGCTTGGATTGAGTTCCTTAATTTGAGGACGAACCAGAATGTCTTATGGACTTACCTTTGGCTACCTTTAGATGATATCTTGGTAGGATGCCTCATGCAACCTTTCCTGATGCTGATAGGTCTCAAGTGTGTTAGACCATATACGCCGGTCAGGGTTATGCGACAGTTGGGCAGACGGCAAGAGGAGCCTCCAACTTTGAACCTTCAGAGGTACATCATGAATTTTAGCAAAAGGGTAGTTGACGAAATCAAGTACGTACAATACTAGAACAATGCAAAGAGGATGAAGAAGGATACATTAGTAAAAGATATTGGCAGGCCCGAGTGTACTCAGGAGTACCTGGTTTGGTTACAGTCCGTCCCACCAGGGGACAGTACCGCATTGCCAGCACAACTTAGGGGGCGGGAAGCTCAGACAGTCGATTTTGAGGAGGCACCAGATCAAGATCCTAGGGTTAAGTTTGAGTTGATAAAGTCTCAGCTAGCGGAATTGGCAGCAAACGTGGAGAAGCATAGCTAGTATTTGCTTAGGGTTGGTCTTCAGGAGCCAGGGGCACAGGCCAGGGTTTTCGTTCCTAGCATTGGCGTTTCTCTGCGGGGCATGTTACAAAGTTTGAGCACGACGGACAGCCCAGGACCATCCCAACCAGGATAGTTGCATGCGGGAGAACTTTGAGGATCCATTCTATTTAAATGTTTTGTCTCATGTTGTCTTTTATTTTCATGTCTTGTTTAGGAGTACTGAGTCTTTAGGTAGTGTCAAAGTCAGTCAAAGTGTAGTCAAGCGTGTCGGGTTTCCATTATCATGATTCTTGTCAAAAGTTTTAAATGGAAATTTCGAATTCTATGCATTCCATCACTTTTTCCAAAAACTATGCTTGTTTTG
This sequence comes from Nicotiana obtusifolia, assembly GCA_002018475.1. Classification (NCBI taxonomy): domain Eukaryota; kingdom Viridiplantae; phylum Streptophyta; class Magnoliopsida; order Solanales; family Solanaceae; genus Nicotiana; species Nicotiana obtusifolia. The sequence continues at coordinate 12,075 of MCJB01048601.1, read as the reverse complement.
ATTCATGATACATAAGCAGCCCACATCGGGTTCTTTCAAGTCATTTTGCATCAAAAAGAGAAAATTGGTAAAAGGTGTTGAAAAGAGAGAAGGCAAGATTGAAGTAAGTAAATCGGGATGATGCCATATGACCTTATGACCCTCATAGCCATTTTAGAACCGTTATCTGCTGATAGGTGCATTGCACGTAATGTGGTTTTATTATCTGATAAATGCCCTAACGCTAACATGGTGGTTTTGTGTTGTTGCCTTCTATTATTCTCTAACTCTATTCAGGAAGGTGGTTAGTTTGTTGGCATCCTGGCAAGTCATCCATACAATACCCGATCAAAACGCCAAACAGTCATGGCTAGCAAAGAAACAAACGCTGCAGTTGTAGACCCGCTGAGGAAGATTGTTGAGTCAGAATCAGAATTGCAAGAGGAGGTCCGGAGGTTGAAACATCAGATGGCAGAAATGTATCAGGCATGGGTTAAGGGACATCCTCCACCTTCGTTCCCCACCAACTACACAGAGAACCCTGCTTCCATTCCACCACTTTCTCAATCCCAGATGGCCAATATCATCGATCTTTCCCCAAAACACGCACCTGGTTTCATCCCTTACCATAATTACCCCGTCACTTCGACTCAAACCTTTCATGCTCCACCAGCCAAAACAGCCTCGTACCTCGCTCCAACATTTGCTCCTATTTTTGTACCCCCACCACAAACTACCCTCCACCGATCCTCTAGTGAGCCCGCATTTCCCGCCCCGGATACCCACTACCATACACCGGAGCCCACTTTCACAGTCCCAGATCCTTACCCCTACACCCCCCAGCTTGAGCCTCAAGTTGAAACTGACAAACCACCCAAGAACGCAGAGCAGGAAGAGATGCTTAGGAAGTTACAGAGCCTCGAGCAGTCATTGAGGAATATGCAAGGGTTGGGGAATCAGGTTAGTATGGCCTATAAGGATCTATGTTTGTTTCCCGATGTCTAACTACTTGCTGGATTCAAAATGCCCAAGTTCGATTTGTATGACGGACACGGAAATCCTGTTGCCCACCTAAGAGGTTATTGCAGCAAAATGAGAGGTGCCGGAGGAAAAGCCGAATTACTAGTGGCCTACTTCAGCCAAAGTCTGAGTGGGGCAGCTCTAGAATGGTACAACCGCCAGGACAGTAACATGTGGTACACTTGGGACGATATGGCTCAAGCCTTCGCCCGACACTTTCAGTACAACATAGACACTGTTCCAGACCGCCTATCTCTGACCAAGGTGGAGAAGAAGCCCAGTGAAAGCTTCAGAGAATATGGGTTCCGTTGGAGAGAGCAAGCTGCACGAGTCAAATCCAGCAAGATTATGAGTTATTCTGCTATAAAAGCAACTACCCAAGCAATCCAGAGTGGTACTAGAAGTTTGTTAGGCAAGAAGAAGGAAGATGTTTCCATGTTTGTCTCCGGATCATGGCAGGGGCAGAGGGGTTCACCTCACCAATACACCCATCCTCGACCCCGACCTCAAACTTACACACAAGCTCCATATAATCCACCCCAATATTACTTTTCTCCACAAAACCTCCAAGACTCTGCCAGACCACCCTAATATTTTGTTCACCATGCACAATCATATGCTCAACCTCCTCCTTACCCATCATGGCGTGGTCCTGCCCCACAGAATACCTACCCAGCTCCACAAAATACCTATCCACCTCCACAACCTTACCAAAACCCCAATGGTCCACACTTTCGACCAAGGCCAGATTATAGGAAAGAGAGACAACAACGGAAACAAACTTTTACTCCGCTTGGAGAATCCTACGCCAGTCTATTCCAAAAATTAAGGCAGTTGGACGTCTTGAGGCCCATTGAGTCAAAAATACCAAATCCTCCTCCAAAGAACCTTGATTATTCCCTAAGATGTGCCTATTGTTCTGATACCCCAGGTCATGACATAGAAAAGTGTTGGCATCTGAAACGGGCCATCTACGAGCTTATTGATACCAACCAAATTGTAGTCCAAAACCCAAACACTCCAAACATCAACCAAAACCCTCTGCCTGCCCATGAAGAGACACATATGATTGAAGTAGTTTACAAGGAGTAGGAACCCAAGAAATGTTATAAGTCCGTCATGATGATTTGGGCCAGCGAAAACAATTCGGTTAAGAATCCAGATTCCATCAAAGTAAAGCCTGTGATAGTTGAAGGGGCGACAGAAAAGCCGAGCCCACTCACGTTGAAACCACCGGTGTTGGTTGTGAAAGGAATGCCAAAAGATACTGAGGCCAGTGTAGAAAACTCAAGAGTGATAGTACCAGGGATCCCAAGTAAGCCTGTACTAGTTGTGAAAGGGGCTTCTATTACCCCTATCATCATTAAACCAGTAACCCAACCGCCGGTGGATAATACCAAGGCTTTTCCGTGGAGTTACAAGCAAGTGATAGTGACATACAAAGGAAAGGAAGTGGAGGAAGAAGTATATGAGACTGGAGGATTGACTCGTTCTGGGAGATGTTTCGCCCCGGAAGAACTAAGGAAAGCCAAGCCATTCAAAGATAGTCAAATGCCAGTAAAGAAACCGGTCACTGAGGAAGAGGCTGAGGAATTCCTGAGGAGGATGAAATGGCAGGATTATTTCATTATAGAACAGTTAAGGAAAACACCAGCTCAAATTTCTCTCTTGTCTTTGCTGATACACTCAAATGAACATCGCAGGGTTTTAATGAAAATCTTAAACGAGGCACATGTTCCTGATAAGATCACAGTGAACCATTTGAAAAAGATAGCTGGCAAGATTTTCGAAGCAAATAGGATCACCTTCTCGGATGATGAACTTCCCATCGAGGGTACAGAACACAACCAAGCTCTATATCTCACAGTGAAGTGCGAAGATGTTGTTGTCTCGAGGGTTTTGGTAGACAATGGCTCTAGTGCAAATATTTGTCCTTTGTCTGCTCTGCAAAAACTGAATATTGGCACCGAAAGGATCCGCTTGAACAGTGTGTGCGTTCGAGGCTTGATGGAGGAGGTAAAGATTCTGTTGGAGACATAATGCTTGAATTGTCAATAGAGCCAGTTGAATTTACTATGACATTTCAAGTGTTAGATGTAGCTGTCTCCTACAATATGCTGTTGGGAAGGCCTTGGATACATGCTGCTAAGGCAGTCCCGTCCTCTCTACATCAAATGGTTAAGTTCGAATGGGACAGGCAGGAAATAGTTGTGCACGGTGAGGAAGATTTGGCAGCATACAACGACACAATTGTTCCGTTCGTTGAAGCTGAAGATGATAAGGGACCTTGGGTCTTTCAAACTTTTGAAACAGTGCCTATTGATAAGATCGCTGAAGGCAAATGCATTCCGGGTCCCAAGCTGTCCTCTGCCTCTGTTATGTTTGCGACTGAAATGTTGAAGAATGGTTTTGTGCCGGGCAAGGGTCTGAGATCATCTCTGCAAGGTATTGCGCATCTAATATGCCCCAATGGAAATTATGGTACGTTTGGTTTGGTATTCACGCCCACAGAAGAGGACATAAAAAGGTTTAAGAATCCAAGAAAGAAGGAATGGTCACTATCCAAGCCAATCCCACACATCTCCAAATCTTTTGTCAAACCGGGAGCCGAAAAACTTCCAACCTCCTTAATCCCAGAACCTGTGGTCGATGTTGATGGAGAGATGGTCAAGAGGTTCCAAAGTCTTTTCAAAGAGGTCAATATGGTAGAGATTGGCGAAGGCTCTAGCGAAGCAGATGTGCAATTTGTTGGCCCGAACGTGAAGCTTAGTAATTGGGAAGTTACTTCTCTCCCCGCCAGGAAGGAGTTTTGGTAGTTTGCTTTATTTCTTTTCCTGTTATCTAGGTTGTTCCAGGGTTGTAATCCGGATCTTTCTTTTTAAGTTTTGCTTATCTTGACGCTCAGACCTTTCTGTCCTTTTACTTTCAATGAAATGTAATTTCCCGGTTTCCATATTCTTAATAGTGTTTTATTTTTGTTTCTTTTGTACAGTTCTTTTTATGCTGGTTGCAGTGACATGACATGCATGAGGAATTTTCGGCCGAGTTCTAAAAGCCAATCTAATTCTGAAATAACAATCCAAGAAGTAGAATATGATGATGAAATAGAATTTGATGAAGAAGTTGCATTTGAACAAATCAGCAAAGAGCTAAAACAATTTGAAGAAAAACCAAAACCTAATTTGAGTGAGACTGAAGCGATCAATTTAGGGGATCCAGGTGATGTTAGGGAAACCAAGATAAGTGTACATCTATAACCTCAAGCGAAGGAGGAAATAATCAAAACATTGTTCGAATTCAGAGGTGTCTTTGCTTGGTCTTATGACGAGATGTCGGGTTTGAGCACTGATCTGGTAGTTCATAAATTACCAACTGATCCAGCATGTCCCCCCGTCAAGCAAAAGATGCAAAAGTTCAAGCCTGATATGAGTATGAAGATCAAAGAAGATATCACAAAGCAGCTTACTGCAAAGGTCATTCGGGTCACTCGATATCCCACTTGGTTAGCTAATATTGTGCCAGTGCCAAAGAAGGATGGCAAGACCAGGGTCTGTGTTGATTACCGCGATCTCAACAAAGCAAGCCCAAAGGATGATTTTCCATTGCCGAACATTCACATTCTGATCGATAATTGTGCCAAGCATGAGATTGGATCTTTTGTGGACTGTTACGCGGAATATCATCAGATCTTGATGACGAGGAAGATGCAGAAAAGACAGCATTTATCACGCCATGGGGAACGTATTGTTATCGGGTAATGCCATTTGGTTTGAAGAATGTTGGAGCAACTTACATGAGAGCAATGACCACTATCTTTCATGACATGATACATAAAGAAATTGAGGTTTATGTAGATGATGTGATCATAAAGTCAAAAAAGCAGTCTGACCATGCCAAAGATCTGAGAAAGTTTTTCCAAAGGCTCTGCAAGTACAATCTCAAGCTCAATCCAGCTAAATGTGCATTTGGTGTCCCGTCTGGGAAACTGCTGGGATTCGTGGTTAGTAGACGCGGTATTGAACTGGATATGTCAAAGATCAAAGCCATTCAATATTTACCGGCGCCAAAGAACAAAACAGAGGTGATGAGCTTGCTTGGAAGGTTAAATTACATCAACAGATTTATTGCTCAACTCACGACAACCTGTGAGCCCATTTTTAAGATGCTGAAGAAGAATGCTGTAGCCGAGTGGACTGGCGAGTGTCAAGAAGCATTTGATAAGATCAAGAGGTACCTATTGAATCCACCAGTGCTGGTCCCACCAGAGCCGGGGAGACCTCTAATTCTTTATTTGACAGTCTTGGACAATTCTTTTGGTTGTGTGTTGGGTCAGCATGATATCACAGGAAAGAAGGAGCAATCAATCTACTATCTTAGCAAGAAGTTCACTCCCTATGAGATCAAGTACACTTTGCTTGAGAGGACATGTTGCGCCTTGACTTGGGTGGCACAAAAGTTGAAGCATTATTTGTCATTCCACACTACTTACCTCATTTCTCGCATGGATCCTTTAAAGTATATCTTTCAGAAGCCTATGCCCACGGGAAGACTTGCAAAGTGGCAGATTTTACTCACAGAGTTTGATATCATCTATGTGACTCGGACTGCGATGAAAACTCAAGCCCTGGCCAATCATTTGGCCGAGAATCCGGTGGATGATGAATATGAGCCATTGAAGACTTATTTTCCCGATGAAGAGGTCATGTGTGTTGACGAGGTTGACCACGATGAAAAGCCAGGTTGGAGACTTTTCTTTGATGGAGCTGCTAACATGAAAGGGGTCGAAATAGGGGCTGTGCCTATTTCTAAAACAGGGCAACATTACCCGGTAACAGCCCAGCTCCGGTTTTATTGCACCAACAACATGGCTGAGTACGAAGCATGCATTCTGGGTTTGAGGTTGGCTATAGACATGGGAATTCAAGAAATACTGGTTCTGGGAGACTCAGACTTGCTGGTCCACCAGATTCAAGGAGAATGGGAAACTCGAGATTTGAAGCTCATACCTTACCGACAATACTTGCATAATCTTTGTCAACGATTAAGGTCAATTGAATTTAAACATATTCCCAGGATTCATAACGAGATTGCTGATGCCTTGGCCACCCTAGCGGCAATGTTGCATCATCCAAACAAGGTTTATGTCGACCCCATACATATCCAAGTTCATAATCAACATGCTTACTGTAATGTGCTAGAAGAGGAAATCGATGGAGAGCCCTGGTCCCATGATATCAAGGAATACATCAGGTCAGGGGTATATCCGGTATATGCTACAAGTGACCAAAAGAGAACCATTCGACGTCTGGCAAGTGGATTTTTCTTGAACGGAGGAATCTTGTACAAGAGGACTCCGGATTTAGGATTGCTGAGGTGCGTAGAAGCTAAAGAGGCTTCAATAATCACGGCCGAAGTACATTCTGGAGTTTGCGGTCCACATATGAATGGGCATGTATTGGAAAAGAAGATACTTCGAGCAGGTTATTATTGGCTCACCATAGAACGAGATTGTATCAGTTTGGTTCGCAAGTGTCATCAGTGCCAGGTACACAGTGATCTGATTCATTCTCCTCCATATGAATTGCATACAATGTCTGCACCCTGGCCCTTTGTTGCTTGGGGCATGGATGTTATTGGGCCAATCGAGCCGGCAGCGTCAAACGGGCACAGGTTTATTCTGGTGGCTATTGATTACTTTACCAAGTGGATCGAAGCTGTGACTTTCAAGGCCGTAACCAAGAAGGCAGTGGTGGATTTTGTTCATTCGAACATCATTTGCCGGTTCGAAATTCCAAAGTTGATCATCACAGACAATGCTGCTAATCTCAACAGCCATCTGATGAAAGAGGTATGCTAACAATTCAAGATTGTGCATCGAAATTCCACCCCGTATCGCCCTAAGGCAAATGGAGCTGTCGAGGCTGCCAACAAGAACATAAAGAAGATACTTTATAAGATGGTTCAGGATTCTCGGCAGTGGCATGAAAAAAGTTGTCTTTTGCACTACTGGGCTACCGCACTACTGTTCGCACCTCAGTGGGTGCAACTCCTTATCTGCTGGTATATGGAACTGAGGCAGTTATACCTGCGGAAGTTGAGTTTCCATCCCTTCGGATTGTTGCAGAAGCCGAAATTGATGATAACGAGTGGGTCAAAACCCGGCTCGAGCAGTTGAGTCTGATTGATGAGAAAATATTGGCTGCAGTATGTCATGGCCAACTGTATCAGAAAAGAATGGCTAAAGCATACAACAAAAAGGTGCGTCCCCGGAAATTTGAAGTGGGCCAGATGGTATTGAAATGTATTCTTCCTCACCAGGTGGAAGCTAAGGGCAAATTCGCACCAAATTGGCAGGGACCCTTCGTTATGACGAGAGTATTGCCTAATGGTGCCTTGTATTTAACAGACATAGAAGGCAAATGTGTAGATATGACTATCAACTCTGATGCCGTTAAGTGGTATTATGTATGATCTCTTTGCTCATTTTCAATTGTATTTTGTACTCGGCATGTTCAAAGTTGAATTGACGAAGGCATTTTATTCCGCTAGCCAAACACTTTCATCCTTTGCTACCTCTTTTGAGCCTTATTTATTTTCTTTTCATAGCCCTCTTTTGGAATCAGTAGCAGAAATAAGGAAAAGAAGAAGAAGAAAAGAAAGAAAAGAAAAGAAAGAAAAGAAAAGAAAGAAAGAAAAAAAGAAAGAAAAAGAGAAGAAGAAAAAAAAAGAGAAAAAGAAAAAGAAAGGAAAAAAAAAAAACGAAAAAAAGAGAAAAAAGAAGAAAGAAGAAAAAGAAGAAAGAAGAAAGAAACAAACAAACAAAAGAAAAGGGAAAATGTTTGAACTATGTTTGACCTGATTCCTTTTAAAGGATACGTAGGCAGCCTACGGTTCGGTCTCATCAAAATAAAAATTAAATTTCCAAGCCCAGAAGAAACTGGGGCAGAAATTTCAGATGCGAAAGATCTGATTCCAAAAGTTGTAATTTTATCCCTATTTCCTCTTGAATTATTTTGAGCCTTCATGCCATCCTTTTCTTTCTAACCCTGTACAAAAGCCTACATTACGGTCCAAAGGAAGCCCTTCCGATCAATCTTTGAGGATGCCGAGCCTAGCAAGGTAGAGACATGATTTTGCATCAAGGGCAACACTCCATTCATGAGATGAGAGAAAATATAAATGAGAGAGTCTTATTGGTGAAAACCCTCACGGGCCCCGTAAGGCGACGGTGAGATGAAAGAAAATATAAAATGAGAGAGTTTTATTGGTGAAAACCCTCACGGGCACCGTAAGACGATGGTGAGGCGTGAGAAATTTAAAATGAGAGAGTCTTATCGGTGAAAACCCTCGCGGGCACCGTAAGGCGATGGTGAGTTGAAGGATAAACAAATTTGGGAAGCTTGTTGTTGAAAACTTTCGGGACACTACAAGTCGAGCAGGCTTGCAACTCTACAAGAAATGGGATAAGTGAAAAGCCGGTTTCTGAGGTATGAATTTATGCCACAAGTTGAACATGATTGGTTGGACGGACTGGGCTGATCAATCCAAAATGCATGTCATGATCATTGGAGCCAGCTGTCTCCCTCAGGTAAGTTTTCTTTCCTAAAATTCCTTCATCCGTGTTCAAGTTTCCTTCTGTTCCTTTTGTCCAAAATCATTACACTTTACTTTTGAGTCCATTTCTTTTCCTTTTCTTTCTCTTTTCATGAGTTTCCTTCGAATTAGCCCATGCTGAATAAGCAGGAAAGGATTTCAAAGTTTACTACCAGCTTCTAAATTGCACAAAGTTGACAAGGGACATAATTTAGAATGAACGGTATGCATATAACCGAAGTTTAGGCAATAAGGTGATTCTTGAGTGTTGAGAAAATGCAAGGACGCAGCAACGTCCAGAATGAAAACACAAGGCAACATGTAAAGGAAAGAAATTCGGATCATTTAAAGATTGTGCGATCCAATTCCAATCAAAGATCAAATAACTCCTTACTAGCTCAAAGCAGCTGATCAGGATGAAGCATGGCAGTCAGCAGAAGCAGATCCTCAGAAGAATTGAAACTAGAATGTATTCCCTAGCAAGAGCGGACCCTCGGCAATGACGCCACAAACTAACCACCACGTTTTCAAACTAACAAATTTTACTTATCTAAAACAGGAAGTATGAAATTTGTCAATCCGCAAATCCCTTGTGAAGAAGACATGGCTCAGGAAGCAAAGGTTTCTATTCAGAACTCCCCAAGAAGAGAGCATGGCTCAGGTAAACTTATTTTTTTTTTGTTTTCAGGCCCCTCCTGGATAATGGAATTTAATTTTAGTTTTCAGGACCCTCCTGGATAATGGGATTTGATTTTTAGTTTCTCAGGACCCTCCTGGATAATGGGATTTAATTTCTAATTTTCAGGACCCTCCTGGATAATGGGATTTGATTTTTAGTTTTCAGGACCCTCCTGGATAATGGGATTTAACTTTTAGTTTCTCAGGACCCTTCTGGATAATGAGATTTAATTTTAAGTTTCAGTTTTTCAGGACCCGCCTCGATAATGGGAATTACCTTTTAAATTCTTAGAAGTTTTAGGTAACATAATTCGATTAATCCTCACAGATGTACCCAGATTCCAAACTGGGGCAAGAAGTTTCTTTGTTTTGTTTGTTTTATTGAAAATCAGGCACCCACCTGGAAAACGAGGGAATCCATTTCAGAGTCGCTTCAAAAGAAGCATCGGGAGCCCGCCTGAAGGACAGGGCCATCTTTTCCAATTTTATATTGAAGATCAAGAAGAAGTTCAAGCAAAATTCAAAACAAGAAGTTAATAGAATCTTGTGTTTTTCTTTTTCTCCTGATGTAATTTTTCCTTTTATTTTGATGTAATGGCAGGAACCGCGGACCGGAACTTCGACAGCACTCAACTCGAATCCCTACCTCGGTACTCCATCACTCTTCTCGCTTACGAACTACACATGGCCTGATTCCTTTGTAACCAAGGATATATAGGCAGCTCAAATACCAGGGCTCGGTCACATTTTCTTTCCTTGGTCTTGTTTCCCCAAGCAGAGGTCGGGTCAAAAATATGTCTTGTTGTTCTTTTCCTGAAAACACTCCATGTTTCCCCGCAAAGAGGGGTAGCTGTAGACATGTAATTTTTGACCCGCGCGTCAGAATCGCCCGTAAAAGTTGTAGTATTTTTAAAAAGTAATTATTTAAGCTTATTTCTTTAGGAATTCCCTTTATTATTAATTTTAATCTTATTTCTAGGTACAAAATTGAAACAAATAATTCCAATTTTTATCCTTAACAATATTATCAAAGTCTTATTTTTGGGGCGTATTAAAAGACTTTCAGCTTGTTTTGGCCCAGTTTTGGTAAATCTGGGAGCCCAAATACAGGTCTAATTTCAGCAGCCCACAAAAATGATCCCTTTCCCTCATCTTGGCCACGTACGCTAACAAACTCTGACAAAAAATATTCCCTCACACACACACGCACTCACCTAATTTCCCGTCATCATTCACAAAAAGATTTAGGAGATTTTTCTAGAGGAGGGATTCTGGGAGAGCAAGAAAAGAGGGAACCCAATGAAAATCAGAGGGTTCTCAGAGAAAACTGGGGGAAACGACCCATTGTGAGTTTGCTTCTTCTCCAAAATTCCAGAAAAAGTCAAAAAAAAAAACATCAGAGAGATCGGAGAGGATAAGGTGTAAAACAAAGGTTTTGGGGGAAGAAAAACAAAAGCGCCAAGAGAGAATCTTCTTCTTCTCCAAATTTCAAAAGAAAACCAGAAAAACAGAGGAACTCATATTTCCCCTGTGTTTCAAGAACCAATCTCGATCAAGTAGGTGTTCATGTTCGAGCTTGGTTGCTGATCCGAGTTCCGTTCGTGGCTCGCTGTCTCATTGCTGATACCAAGTTTCAAAAATCAGTAGGAGCTTTTATTCAGGTTTATTCCTTGCCTTCTGTTTATTCTATTGGATTGATCGAAATATTATGAAGCCGTGAGTATTTGCCTTTAGGTTTTCGATTTCATGAACTAATATGCTCGAATTACACCATAGCTAACAACGTAAGGTAGTTAATACTTAATATAATCAGCTAACTGAGGAAAATCGAAACCAGAAACATAGAAGTAATCTGCATTTAGTGTTGAATATGCGATCGCATAACCGATGTGCGGTTCGCATTTTGACCTGATTTTCGCGGATTTCAACCTTGGTTCTCGTTCTTCATCGCGTACACAATTTGCGGTTCGCATTGCATAAATGCGTCAGCATACTGTGTCACAATTCCCTCCGGGATAGATTTCGTGTTTATTTGCGACATCATTTGCGGATCGCAAACCTGCTATGTGATCGCAGATGCGACCGCATTTCTTACATCAAGCTTTTGCTCAGGACTCTGTTTGACTCTGCGATTTCAGTGTGCAGTCTGCGGTTCGCAGACGTGATCTGCGATCGCATGTAGGATCGCATATCTGACATTCCCTTTTGTCTTGGATGCTGTTCTAATCTGCGGCCCTTCATGTGCAGTATGCGGTTTGCATACGGGCTATGCGATCGCATATCCCTCACTGGATAACATTTTGCCCTTTTCTTGTTTTCTTTGTGACTTTCCGGGCCGGGTTTGGTTGAACGCATGCAATGAAAGTTAAAAGAACAAAGCCATAAACTGAATTTTCATCTTCCTTTACTTTAGATTTTACTTTCTTATTGTACTACATCGCTCGCTAGTAGCATGTTTTAGGCCAACCACACTTGGGTAGGCAATACTAGGATGTTAGTAAGTTTTGAGGTGAGAGGTCATTCCCTAGTTAAATTCATCCGGCTAATGCCCCGAAGGGCTTATGTATTTGATATTCCGGGGAATGTCCTGAGGTATTTGTATGTGAAGACAAAAGTGAAACTCGTAGTAGTTCAGTTTTAGTTTTATTCTTCTTTTATTAGGTGGGAATGACCTCAAACCTCCTGTGTGTTTTATCTCAACTTAAATGTATTAAAAGCCAACTAAATCAAGTACGCAACTGTGACCTTCACGGGACTTGGGGAATGCCTAATACCTTTCTCCCCGAGTCAAATGAACCCCCTTAC
>MCJB01048600.1:50834-82406 GCA_002018475.1 Nicotiana obtusifolia | reverse complement strand
CATGTTTGTTATTGATGAAGATGTCCTGGATTTTAAGCCAAGTTTCTCTAGCTGTGATGTCGTTGTCCAGTACACGGGCAAGCAACTCGTCCGAAATGGTACTGTAAATCCATTGTAGGATTAGCGCGTCGAGTTCCGACCACGCGGCAAAGGTAGGATCGGTTTCTTCGGGTGGTTTGGTGCCATCGATGTGATCAAGTACTTTGTAGGCACGGACGTGTAGCTTGAATAATTTGACCCAAGAAGAGTATGAGACCTTCTTACCATCAAGAATACGAATCTTGTTGTTGATGTTGGTGACCGTATAGGCCGGGTGTAGTGGTTGTTTGTCGGCAATGGGATTGTTGTTGTTAATAGTGGCCGGTTCATCACCCATGATGAGGGGATGGGCGAATAAAAGAAAAAAATTAGGGTAGAAAGGCACTGATTACCATAAAGGAATATGATCTTCTTTGTTGATCCTCAATGGTTTACATGATCCCTATTTATAGTGCTAGAATACAAATCAAAGACCAATAGGGATTAGTATAGGGACTAAGTCAAATCAATGGAAGGTATGGAATAATAAAAGATATTCTCCTAACATAAAAGATACTCTCCTAATATAAAATATAATCTCCTAATATAAAAGATATTCTCCTAATACTAAGATCCCCATTATTTCTTGTCATTCTATTGCCTTTTAAAATCCCCTTTTCTTTTGTCAATCAAATCACAAGAGAACGATAACGATGAAAGCTATTCCTAATGAAACTGCTTCTGGGTTGGTGTCTAATGGAGATGAGTTTGAGTCACAGGAAGGTGACGAGGAAAAACTGGAGGAGGAGACTGACAATGAAGAAGCAATGGAAAATGACGATAAGGATGAGTCAAAGAAAGCTAGTGTAGAGGAGAAAACTGACGAGGGACAAACAACAGAAGATGACGACGGGGACGAGTTAGAGAAATATGGTGCAGAGGAGGTGGAAGTGACGAATGAGCAAGAATTTGCTACTCGAAACACAAATAATGTCCAAGCTGGGGAAAATGAGGTAACTCAATTTTTTTTGTTCCACTCGAATTTGTCAAAGCTGGGGAAAATAAAATACAAATAATGTCGAATTTGCTGCTCGAAACACATATATAGCTCGAGGACTCTGTATCGAATTGTGATTGCTCTTTTTCTTCTCCATTTGTATTTTACTTTTGAAGTTAATAATATTTCTCAAATGTTTAAATGTCTTAAATTGTTAATCATTGTATTATATGTATGTATGTATGTATGTACGTATGTATGAGATCCCTTATGTTTATTCTAATATCTCTTGTGTTTAAAGTTAATGATCTCTTATGTTTTACTATAAGATCTCTTATATAAACTAGTTTAAAGTTTATATATGATCTCTTATATTTATTCTAATATCCCTTGTGTTTAAAGTTAATGATCTCTTATGTTTTGTTGTAAGATCTCTTATATAACTAGTTTAGATCTGTTATGTTTTGCGGTAAGATCTCTTATATAATTAGTTAAAGTTTTTGTTAATTTACTGTACTAGTTAAAAGTGTTGTAAGATCTCTTAGATAACTAGTTTAAAGTTTATATATGACCTCTTATGTTTATTCTAATATCTCTTGTGTTTAAAGTTACTGATCTCTTATGTTTTGATGTAAGATCTCTTATATGACTAATTTAGATATCTTATGTTTAGCTATAAGATTTCTTATATAACTAGCTTAAAGTTTTTGTTAATTTACTATTTTAAAGTTTTTATTGTAACTAGTTAAAAGTGTTATAAGATCTCTTATATAACTAGTTTAAAGTTTATATATGAACTCTTATGTTTATTCTAATGTCTTTTGTGTTTAAAGTTAATGATCTCTTATGTTTTGCTGTAAGATCTCTTACATAATTAGTTTAAAGTTTTATCTAATTAACTGTTTTAAAGTTTTTACTGTAACTAACTAAAACTTTTTGCTAATAGACAATTGAATATGTAGGAAAACTTGCATGATGATCTACCTGCACCTGTGAAGTAGAGATACAATCTTAAAACAGTTCAAGACAAAACTGGTTAAAATAGTTCATTCTCCTTTTGAATAAATAGTTCTAGAATCATCAACTTGGTAACCGGGAGTTACGTTATGCTCCAATGGAAGTTTGTCAAACTTATCCATTGGTTCCTCTTCTTCCACTAAAATAGGACTATAATGCTCTTGGATCACAATACAATCATTGCTTTCCAGAGTAACTTGTGTATCACCACTTCCATAATTTACTACACTTGTCTTTTCAATTTCATCTGCATCCTCATGTAAACAAACTTTCAACATTGGCCTAGCACATCGTTCATCAACAATTGCCAAAAAGGACTTTAAATCAAAATCATCCTCTATTGGAGCATACTGAGTCTCTTGCCAAGTTTTATCCAAAACCATTGACTTGTAACTCATAATAATATTTTTCGGATTACATGTTATCTTGCATCGCTGACATATTACTTCTACCAAATTATTATAACGTACGCCTTGGCAACAATGAATCACCCTAACAATTTTCTTCTCCTTAGACTCAAATTCAATGCAAATAGTCAAATCACCCATTGATATCTATATATATTGATCACCTGTAAACAAAAATAAAAGTCAATTAATATCAACTCTTGCATTTTATAATAGCAACCTCCTACATTTAATATGCAGATCTCTTATGCTTTATATATCAAATCTCCTAAGATAACGTAAATATTTCCTATAATTTCTACTAATATCTCTTGCATTTCAGCAAAAGAATCTCCTGCATTTCAGCAAAAATCAACCTAGTGGAGAGATTTTTATTTTTATTCTAATTCTAATATTTGTAGAGATTTTGTTAATTACACATAATACAGCAGTATTTACTTCAGCTGATCTGTTTCACCCGCTAAGAAAATTAAATTAACCCAATTTTTTCACAGATTCATTCAGACATTGAGTTGTGCTATTAGGGATTACATAGGCTACAGAACTCATTGATTTTTCACCTTTATTATTTATTTTGTATATGTTGTAAGATAAAAAACGGTTAAGATAGGGGAGAAAAGTGTAATCACGGGAAAGTGACTTCAAATGTGTTTGTAATATTATTTGCTAAATCTATTAAAAATTATAAGTTACACATATATTGTACCAGAAGGAGAGCCTTGGGAACAACGGTAAAATTGTCTTCGTGTGACCTATAGGTCACGAGTTCGAGTCCTGAAATCAACCACGGACTCTTGCATCACACGCATGGCCATTCCTGACCCTATGTGAATGCAAAATGCTACGTGCAATAGGCTGCCTTTTTTTTTTGTTTTTATATTGTACTAATTATTTGTAGTTTTATCAAATATTTGTACAAGGAAAGAGCTTATCAATATTAGAAGACTGGCAAAAAGCGTCCAGGAAAATCGACCGAAATCGGTCGAAATTGGACAAAAACCGATCGGTTTCCGACCGTTTTCAATTCGTTAAAAAAATAATGGTCGCTAATGCGAGGCGATCACAGACGATCGATATTTTCGACCGAAGTCGGTGGGTAATTTTCAACACACTTTAACCAAATAATCTGACACAAAATAAATTAAAATAATTTTTAATTTTTTTTTTAATATTGTTCATTTCCAACCAAACTCGGTCGGTAATATTAAAATATTAAAAATTAAAAATTAAAAATTTCGACCGAAATCGGTCGGTATTATTAAAATATTTAAAATTTAAAATAAAAAATTTCGATCGTAGTTGGTCGGTAGGCAATCGATTTTCTAGGTAAGTTTTGGCAGAATACAGCTGCACCACCTGCCAACAACCAATCACCTATAATGGCAGCATTACATTACTACCATTCAACCAATAACCACTATCAAAACTATATTAATAATATTTAAAGAGTTTCAAAATACCCAACAATAAAACGTTTCACAAGTTAAAAGTTCAAACATCATTCAATGAGTGTTTTGTACTACATCATCTCCATCTCCTCTTCACTACTAGAAGCTTCATCGTCGGCATAGTTCGAAGGATTACGACGAGAAGGATTAGCATCTGGAAAAGACTCACGAGACCGGAGAATCGGGAAAGCACCACTAGCAAGAAGATTGGCCAGCTGACTTTGACGGACATTAAATTGTTGATCCCTCTTTTCTAGCTGAACTTGAAGGCTATCAAATTGTTTATCTCTCTTTTCTTCTCTAACTTTTGTCTCTTCAAGTTCTGTTGTCAGCTTTGCGATCTTCTTCTCCATAGCCGAGAGAGTCGACCCATCAATTGTCTCGCCTTTGGCGGAAGTCCCTAAACCTTACAATCCAGCCCTGTAGCGCCGAAATGATATCTTGGAAGGACTATATATATATATATATGTGTGTGTGTGTGTGTGTGTGTGTGTGTGTGTGTGTATTGTTAAATATATGTAGATATTGTAAATAACAAATAATCTAACAATAACACCAACCGAAATCGATTGGTAAATTTTATATATATATATATATAATTTTTGTTATATTAAAAAATCAATTGACCCTGGGCGGGAAAAAATAATTTCAAAATTTTAATTAAAACTTATTTTGGTAGATAATATGCAAGTATGACGAGGTCTTGCTCAAAGATTAACCAATTTCTGACCGACATCGGTCGAAATTTTTATATGTGTCAGACATAGCAGTGTTTCTTTGTTGTGGGACCATTATTTCCGACCAATGATGGTCGGTATCTTTGTGAGAAATATTTTCTTTGATTTTTGCGACCAATTTACCTATTTTTCGATCGATTTCGGACGGTATTCTGTGGACGGCTTTTGACAGTTTTTTAGTAGTAGTGTATTACTTTTCTACCAAAAAAACTACTTTAAATATTCCTAAACTAAAATGTTTTCTAATATTTATAAGCTTCATGATTTCAAACGACTTGTTAACATCAATTCGAACAACATACTGATCATGATTTATCAATTGACATTATCAAATACACTGTGTTTGTACTTTTTAGTTTGTTTTTTACTGATACGAGGATCAACTTAACCACCTTAATTATGTTTGCAATGTACTATAGCATATGGTTGGTTTCCCATGTCTTTTTTCTTCTTTTAGTTTTTAGAGTACAACTTTGGATTCTTCTTCTTGGATTTAACTATTTAAGTGCTTAATGTTACGTTTCTGTAACTTATTGAATTGATTTAGTTGGTCAGATTGACAAATTGCAATCCATAGTGACACTCAATCAAGGGATAAATATTCTAATTGATTGAGTATACACCACAATCTCAACATGAAAAATTGAATTTGGGATGTGTCATTCATTGACGTACATATGTGTTCGTGTCGTGTACTTGTGATCCAAAGGTATAACTTACTGGTTAACGAATAAGGGGGTCGTGTGGTAGGTTGTACTAAGTAAAATAATTTTTGTATAAAATTTTATTCTGTCCAATATGATATTTGATTGCTCAATTCAATTTATGCATACATAATACATGGATTACTTATACCTCATAGGAGGGCTTAGCTAATACCAGGGAAACCAAAGGTTTACTTATACTAAATTTAACTATACCTGAATAATACCTTAAAATTATTAATCTGCCCCTCAAACCCTTTTCTTAAATTTCTTTATATACAGAAAGAAAGGAGAGCCATTTCCCCTGCTGTTTTGAGATTGTTCTTTCGGATAAGCCTATTCTACAGCAATATATACGAAGAATATGAACACTGGGTTTTATTTGGCAATTTTACCACTTCCCTTTTAAATTTTAATTTTACATTGCGGGAAGGAAACGGGACAATCTTTTTTTTCCTTTTACTGCTTGGTCTTGGGAGGATTTTATATATATATATATATATATATATATATATATATATATATATATAATTATGAAAAAGAAGTTAGTATAGAATTACAATTATTTAATCCTCGATCTGTCTTAATTATACCAGGTTTTTTTTTCTTGAAAAAAAAAAACTAACAAACATAATGAGAAAATTGTTCTTCTCAATGTTTGTATACAGAGTTGGTCCATAACAAGGATGCATGACGAATGAGAATAAAAGTACCAGAAACTGCACAAGAAAGCTGGAGGTTTACTGTTTATTTGAGTCTTGAAAAATAGAGTTCCTAAACAAAGTGGGAGAAATACAAATGCTTGATGAGCTACTATAACAATCAAAATTTAGCTGTTAATTGCACGAAATAGATCCCATAAAAAAATAATACTATAATATTTGTACAGTAGTCAACCAGCTCATGCCCTTAACTCAATTAAATGAAATAGAAAATCCCACAAATATTCAAGGTATCATTATAAAGAAGATTTTGTATAGTTTTAAACCAAACACAAGCTTAGATTATACATTGTATAGCTAATTTTTAATACAATGAACCAAACACTTGATAAAAAATAATTTCAGCACTACAATCCTTGCATTACTAATACCTACATTACTAATCCTTGCATTACTTGTATTCGTACCAAACGACCCTTAAGTGAAAAATCATGAACTCTCAAGTTCAAATCTTAACGAAGACAAGATATATTAGATTTTTAATCAAATATCAATAACAATTAAGACGTATGTAAACTGACCCGAACATTACTATTATCAAAAAGAGAAATTATATGTGTCATGTCGAGGTGGATTACTCATTTCACTTCATGTGTCTCTTTGTCCATTGTGATTTCACTTTTCTATGCTTATATTCAGAGGAAACTTGATCAAAATGCAGAAAGATACATGCATTGATTTGAAAGGACTCACAAAGTTCCAACTCAAGAAATGTTTAAGATTGTTAAGTTCAACCTATAGTTCATAGGCAAGTAGAAAAAGGTACTCCTATTGAGTGAAAAGAGAAAGGAAAATAAGATAATTTTTACACACGCACTCATTATTCGTATTAAATTAAATAATTTAATCGTAAAAGTTATAAATGTACAGCAAAAATATCTATTATTTAGTAAATAGCTCTACTATCATCATCACCACCTTAATCCATTTGTTTTAGTTAGAAAATTATTTTACTAAGCCGTACATATAATAAATTCAAACCATCTTTCTCCTCCAAGATATTTCGAGCTATCAACTATCTAAAATTTTACAAAATTGTAATACTTTTTTTATATTCCAGGGTAGGCAATTGCTTTTTTCCTATCTTTTTTGCTGCTGGAACTTGTTTAAGATAAGAATTGTGACTACTCTTATAAACCGTTCAGGAAAAATAAGTCTAAAGAATGAAATTGCCAATTGAGTGTAAAAATATTCATACACACGTGGTTCTGCTGGATACGCGAACTTATATTGTTCTATCCATCAATTGTGCATCTGCCTTTTAGAAAGCTAGTTCGTACTGCATCCCTGCTCTTTTGGCCTAAAAATATACACACTGAATTCCGCTGGACGTGCAAACTCATTGTTGAATTCATCACTGGACATTTACCTTTGAAAAAACTAGTTTGTACAACATCTATGCTCTTTTGGCTCTAAAACGGAAAAGGTCCAATAATATCTTTAAACTATTAAAAATAGCTCACTTTTGTCTGTCGTTAGCAAACTGGGAGCAACAAAATCCCCCACGTTAATTTTCTGGGATAATAACGCCTTCATTCTAACGGCTGCCCACATAAGCCTTTTCATTGGCAATAATTAACTGACATGGCAATCCACATAAGTGGATACCCTTCTTATTTACCCTCTTCTTATATCAAGTTTAATACCATAGTACTGCACATCCAACTAGTGCTTTCCTACGCTACTGAATGGGCATCCAAGCTAAGTCTACTGTAATAACATCATCACAGCAGTGATGTTTTTTTCACTAACCATAGCAGTACTGCTTCCTTGAACAATAAATACAAAATGATTACACCAGAATGATCACAGGACTGAACACCACTGCATGTTAAACACTGTTGTTGTGTAAACTAAACTGTTGTCATATTAAACACCATCGTTGTGCAAACTAAATTGTTGTTATATTAAACACACATTAAACAAGTAAAATAAACTGCTGTCATATAGTTTTACAGCTACTAAAACCAAAACAGGAGTTTGCAGTAACTAACACCAAAACACATTAAATAAATCTTGTCAAAACACATTAATTGACAAAAACCAATATTTCAATTTCCAACAACCAAGATAAACTGACCAGCTTTGGTTGTTGGAAATAAATATCCAGTAACAAAGTTAAAGACCTGCAACTATCTACAACAACCAAGATCCCTAGATCTGTGAGTTCCCATTGAGTTTCATGCTCTTCAACTTCCCCACTTTCTTTTGTCTTGCCACTTCCAATTGATTTACAGTCATTGTTTTTTACCTTTCCAAGTGAGCGTAGTAGGTGAGCAAGAAAGATCAATGGAATAACTAACACCTGTATGATCTCCTCTGAAAGAGATCACTCTTGTCCAAACTGACACCAATTGATTCTGCCTCATCGGCAATCTTGTTTGATCTTCAGAAATAATCTTAGGCACTAAAGTAGGGTCACTTTCATGCTCACTACCATCACCAAAGGGTTCTGTTTGGTGTCTTGGCACTCTAGGTGTAGACATGAATACAAATTCACTTTTATGTTCACCTTCTTGTGTTGATTGAGGGGCTGAACAACTAGCATTCTCAACATTTCCTTCAACACCAACCCATAATTAAAAAGAAAAATTTTCTGTCAAAGAACTGCAATTATATAAGAAGAAAGATAAGTTAAGAAGCAGGTACCTTGCATTCCTTGAATTATGGTCCAGTTCACCACAAATATTGCATGTCATTCTAGTTCCCCTTCTTGATGTAGCCCACTCTCCTTGTCTCTTGTTAGCCTCATCCTTCTCTCTATTTCTTTTAACTTTTGGCCTTCCAACAGTTTTGGCAAGTGGAGGTGGTTCCATAGCATGTTCTAGTAATACTTTCCAGAACTTTCACCTCTGACATGCATCAACTTGGCCCTATATGTCATCAAGTAAGCTTTTTTGCTGTACCACCAACTAATTTCAGTCATTGGATCCTCTCTCCTGTAATTTAGTGCCCTGATGGCATGGGGACATGGGATGCCAATCAACTGCCAGGATCTACAAGTGCATTTCTTCTCCACTAGGTTCACTCTATATCTATCATCACCCTCAGAAATCTCGTAGCCAGTTTCACCATTGGAATGAACAGTACATAAGTTGGCAATCTTCAAATAAGCAGCATACAACTTCATGCAGTTAGAACTGAGCTCATCTCCCCATGTTCTAGCTTCTTCTTCCTTCTCTATCAATCGGTTCATGATCTTGATTCTAATATCCTCAAGCATCTCCAGGATATGCTTGCCTCTTGCTTCTAAGATCCAAGAGTTGAAGGACTCTGAAAAATTATTGTCCACCATCTGATTTTTGCACAATGTATCAAAGTATGACCTGCACCAATTTTGTGGTGGATATCTAAACAACTCCTTAGCAGCATCAACAGACAATTCACCAAGGTTCTTTAATTGATCTTTAAAGTTCTCCTCATAAGTGCTCCAAGCAGACCACTATAGGTATTTCTTCATCTCTCCAAAAATTTTGATCCTCTTACTCTAATTGGCTTCGATATGCCTCACAAATAACCTGTGAGTTGAAAGAGGGAGGACAGTTCTTACTGCTTCCAATAGACCTTGCAGATGAAAATTTAAACAGAATTAACTATATGATAAGGATAAAAATAACTGGAATAGTCAATTAAACAAAATCATAATTTGTACCTTTTGCATATCAGACATGAAGGTAATATTGGTTCCATCTTTTAGATTCAGTGAGTGTTTCAGCAGCTCCAAAAATCATGTTCATGTCAAGGTGTTTTCCTTGTCAACTATGGCCCAGACCAAGGGATAGAAATGATTCATGCAATCTTGTGCAACAGCC
Organism: Nicotiana obtusifolia; assembly: GCA_002018475.1. Classification (NCBI taxonomy): domain Eukaryota; kingdom Viridiplantae; phylum Streptophyta; class Magnoliopsida; order Solanales; family Solanaceae; genus Nicotiana; species Nicotiana obtusifolia. Next base: position 72,544 of record MCJB01048600.1, on the reverse strand, counting down.
ACCAATAGTTGCCCCTTGCAATGACCCTTTAAAAAAGTCCCATCTGGTCCAATGAATGGTTTCAACCCTTGTTTGAACCCCTACTTCATTGCATTGAAGCATATGTACATTCTAAGAAATCTTCTTTTACCTTTAGCCATGGCATCTTTTGATAAATTGATAACCACATCACTACCAGGATTGCTCTCTCTTATCTCATTTGCATATGCTTCTAATCTGTTATAGTCATCTAAAAAGCTTCCTTGCAATTGCTGAAGTGCCATCCTTTTAGCCCTTTTCAATGTGAAGTTATATACATTCAATGAAAATTAATTTTTCAAATCTAGTTTCATATCCTTTATCTTATACTTGGGGTTATTCTGCACCTTACTCTTGAAATATTGAGCTAAAGTTTTTGTTTTGGCTCTAGGATTCTCAATTGCATCTTCACAGTTGTGCTTTGTCTTCAATGTTTTTATCTTAAAGCGAGGACCCTTCTTATCTTCAGAGATGAGGCATACAAAAGGGCAGCCTACTACACATCTATACCTTACTATTATTTTATCACTTTTTCTAAGCTCCAGAGGTTTGAAATTTGCAATAGCATAGAAGTTCAAGACTTTTCTGGCCTCATCCAAGTCCTTAAATGTCATAGACTTATCAATCTCTTTATAGTGAGTAAGCTTATCATTAACTTCTTTACCCTTTTGCATCATAAGTAACTCTAATTCTTCAAAGTTATATTCACTAGCATCTGAACCATAATCTAAACTTTTATCACAATCAGATTCACAATCATATTGACTTGAAATTGGCTCTTCGTGGTCCCTCGTATTGAAATATCTATAATATAGATATAGAAGAAAACATAGAGGGACCACATGAATAGTTTAAGAACTTTGACAACAAATTATTGAACATATAATAAATTATTGCATATAATATCGTGGAAAGAATAACGCACACTCTTTAAGAGATAAAGCACATGTTTATGTCGATTTCAATAACCTAACCTTACCACAATAAATTTGTAACAACCCGTCCGGTCGTTTTGAGTGTTGTAGTCTTGTTCCCCTATTTACTGCTTATTCTATGCTAAATAATCGTTATGTGACCTGCGGGGTTAGTTGTTTGGTTCAGGGAATGTTTGGGAATTAGTTGAGACACTTAGTCTCAAGGTTGGAAGCTTAAGTTGAAAATGTTGACCAGATGTTGACTTATGTGTAAATGACTTCGGAATGGAGTTTTGATGGTTCGGAGACTTGATTTGATAGGTTTCGGCATCGAATGTAGAAGTTGGAAGTTCATAAGTTCATTAAGCTTGAATCGATGCGCTATTCGTGATTTTAGCATTGTTTGACGTGATTTGACGCTTCGAGCAAGTTCATATGATGTTTTAGGACTTGTTGGTATGTTTGATTGAGGTCCTGGGGGCCTGGGGTGGATTTCGGATGATTAACAGAGTGAAATTGGGACTTGGAAGACTATTGAAGTTTGTTGGTGTTCAAGTCTGGTTTCCTTCTATGCGATCGCGTGAAGAGGTCCGCGATCGCAAAGGCTTGTCTTGGGCAGCTAGATTTTTACTCTAGGCATTCGCGAGTAGAGGTCTGCAATCAGGTAGGTTAGTGAAGCAGTGAATTGCGAACGCGTGGGCTAGGCCGCGTTCGTGAAGAGGAAGTGAGGCAGCTGGGTTCCGCGTGGGTGTTAGTCGCGATCGCGTACGTCTGAGGAGGCAGTGCTTTGCATTCGCTTGGAGACTGTCGCGTTCACCTAAGGTTAATTCTTGGGCAGCTGAGTTTGTGCTTCGCAATCACGAAGCATTTTTCGCGATCGCGATTAAGGGACATCTGGGCAGACTTAAATATTTTAAAAATGAGAGTTTGAGTTCATTTCACAAATTTAATTTTGGGAGCTCAGATTGAGGCGATATTTAGAGAGATTTTCAAGGGAGTGATTGGGGTAAGTGATTCTTAATTAGTTTTGGTTAAATCTCATGATTATATCTTTGATTTCATCATTTAATTAGTAATTTGGGTTGAAAAATTGGGGAGAAATGGAGAAAACTTCTTAGGATGAATTTTGGGGATTTGAGCGAGATTTTTGTATCGGATTTGAGTAATTTTGATATGGTTGGACTCGTGGTTGAATGGGTGTTCGGATTTTGTAAATTTCATCAGATTTCGAGACGTGGGCCCGGAGGTTAACTTTTGTGTTGACTTTTTTTGACTTTTGATTAAGATTTTAGCATTTTTAAATGGAACTGATTCCTATAGCTTGAGTTGATTGTATCGAATTGTTTGTGGCTAGATTCGAGGCATTTGGAGGCTGATTCACGAGGCAAGGGCTTATTAGAGCAGTGATTTGCATGGTTTAAGGTAAATAACACTTTTAAACTTGGTTCTAGGGTATGAAACTCCGAATTACATGTTATGTGATTGGTGTTGAGGTGACGCACATTCTAGGTGATGGGCGTGTGGGCACGCACTGTAGGAATTGTGACTTGGTCGATTCCATGGAACTGTATAGTTGAACAATCTTGTCTTTATCCGTATATTCTACATGTGTTAAAAAATTGAGTTGCGAGTCATGTTAGAAATCATGCTTAGGCTACATGCTGGTATTGTTGGGACCCACAAAGGTCGTGTTGCATGTTGAATTATTTGCTTAATTTGCAATTATGTACTCAGTCACAACTATTATTTGCATATAATATCTCAGTTTCTGTTGCCATTTATTGACATCATATCATTATGCTTGGGCTGATTATCATGATTCTTGTGAGCCTGAGAGACTGGAGAGATTGATGACTGAGTGAGGCCGAGGGCCTGATGGTGAGGATATTGATGGGATCGGGTTGCACGCTGTAGCATGCTTTATTGATTCATGCCATGATTGGCTTATTATAGCGCTTGGGATGGAACTGCCCCTTCGGAGTCTGCACAACCACAGTGAGCGCAGGTACCTACTGAGTGAGAGCGCGAGTGCGAGTGCCGAGCGATTGGGAGGATTGAGTTACTGTGGGGATGGAGTGACTGTGAGGATGGAGTGAATGGGAGGACTGAGTGATTAATACTCTGAGAGTATGCATATGATTTCATTACTGCTTTGTATTACAGTTGGCATATATAACTGACATGTAGACATCAAGATGTATCATTTCTCATTTCAGTTACACTTGACATAACTTACAGGTTTGAGCTTTAACTATTACTTTAAAGCATGCCTACATTTATGCACTGTATTTCTGTAATTGAACTGTACCTGTGAAGCTCGTAACTGCTTTCAGCCCAAAAGTTAGACTTGTTACTTATTGAGTTGGTTGTACTCACGCTACACCCTGCACTTCGTGTGCAGATCCAAGTGTTTCCGGACACGGTGGTTGCTGATTCTTAGAGTTTTAAGTCGTTCGGAGATTATCGAGGTAGCCACCTCAGCGTCCGCAGACCTTGACTCTCCTCCCCCATCCTTCAGTTTACTTATTCAGTTCTACTTTCTTAGACTGTGTATTTGTATAGATGCTTATGTACTCAGTGATACCCGAATTTTGGAAACTTCTGTATTTAGTTGTGATGATTTTCATCCCGTTTTCACTTAATTATATCTGTTTTGGTATATTTTAAATTTGAAAGTGTTGGTATGTATGAGTTATCGGCTTGCCTAATATCATGATAGGTGTCATCACGACACATTAAGTTTCCGCTAGTTTCTGTTATTAAACCGTACTTATATTAATTTGCGTTGTTTAATTGTTTAAATCGAGGTTTAGTTGGATTGGCTGGCCTTGTCTTCATGAGAGGCGCCATCATGACCGGGTTGGTATTTTGGGTCGTGACACATCACGACACATTAAGTTTTGGGTCGTGAAGAAATTACTCCATATAATACAATGAAAAGTAAAAAACACTGTCTTTAAGAGATAAAGCACATGGTTTTGTCGATTTCAACAACCCAACCCTACCACACCATGATAAAATATGCGGATCCAGGGCATAAATTGACACTACATAGGAAACAACAAAGATAACAAACAAAAAGAGTACCAGACCCACATGCAAACACTATACACTAAGCTGCAGAATCGAAAATATTAGTACATGACAAAACCTCAGAAAATTACAAAAATAATTGACTAATCCCTTTGTTCGAGTTAGAGACCCATTAAATGGAAGGAGAAATTACCTAGATAGCTTCAGATGATCTTCAATTTGTGTTGTTAACCCTTGCTCAATGGTATCATCCCCTCAAGTATCAAATCGCCTCTGTTGGAAGAACTAGGTTTAGAATGGGGTTTGGAGTTTTTCACAGACCTTTTCCTATATTGATTGATAATAGGGTTTTTTTACGGTTAATGGGTTATCAGAGCAGGGTTATGTGGGCAGTCGTTCGAATGAAGGCTATTGGCCCAGAAAATTAACATGGGGGATTTCTTTGGCCCAGTTTGCTAACGGAGGACAAAAGTGAGCTATTTCCAATGTTTAAGGATATTATTGGACCTTTTCCAGCCCTAGAAATACACACACTGAATTGTGCTAGACTTGCAAACCTATTGTTGAATTCGTCACTGGGCATCTGCCTTTTAGAAAGCTAGTTTAAACAACATTCATGCTCTTTTGACCTTATAAATACACACACTGAATTCTGCTGGATTTGCAAACTCATTGTTGGATTCGTCATTGTGCATCTGTCTTCAGAAAGCTAGTTTGTACAACATCCATGTTCTTTTGGCCCAAAAAATACACACATTGAGGTTTACTGGACTTGTGAAGTCATTGTTGGATTCGTCATTGGACCTCTACCTTTTTAGAAAGCTAGTTTATACAACATTCTTACTTTTTCGACCTTATAAATACACATACTGAATTCTGTTGGATACCTGCAAACTTATTGTTGGATATTTCACTATGTATGTGCCTTTTTGAAAGCTAGTTTGTACAACATCCATGCTCTTGCCTTACAAATACCCATACACAGGGGCATACATAGGAATTTTTATTAGCGGTGTCATAATTTATAGAAGAATAGGAATAAATAAATATAATTATCATATTTCTAGACAAGAAATAGTCTTAGTCCATTGGTTTCGTGGAGTTTTAAGTTAGAAAAGTTCTTGAGTTAATTCTGCGTAATCACAATTTTTAACCACATAGGCTCTTTCAAATATTAGCAAACAAATACATGCTAGTTGAGGTTTGAACCTCTGATCACTTAGAGCAAAATCAGGCACATAACCAACACACCAGGAGAAAATTTATGTCAAGTGGTGTCATTTTTTTCTATTTATTGGTTTCCTCATGGTATTTATTGACACCGCTTTCTTATAAGTATGTCCGCCCCTACCCACACATACAACAACAATAACAATATTATTCAGTGAGATTTTATGATTAAGGATTGGAAAGGGTGTGATGTATGCATACCTTACCTTTAATTTATATGAGGTAGAAATATTGTTTATGATAGGCGCCTCGATGTACAAATACACACATGCTCATGATTTTTTAATACGATCAAGTACTCTCTTTTAAACAATGGCATACGTGCATGCTCGAGGGGGTCACACACACTAATAAGAATTTAACATTAATTTTTGTAGCACAACTAAAGACATGCCACATTACATGCACTATAGCACGTTTGCTGTTTGTTTATTATAGCAATGAACGCAGGCTCATAGCATGCCCAAGGCCAAGTGCATCATTGTTACCACAGCAACAAAAGGAACCAATTGTTTTAAGTTTTCTCCCTTTCCAAATCTTAATTCTCAATGTTGGTTTTAATCATTTGGTTTATTCCCGTTCTCACTTACTCAACACTTTTTTTCCTTCCATGAGTTGTATTGGTTGATAAAATGTTAGGGATTAGCATACATTTTACTAATAGTTGGGTTCAAAATCAAGTACTTATATATTTGATAGTTTTTTCTTTTTTTACATATACTGAGTGTAGTCATGTAGATAAAGCGACCGACTCTTCGTAAATTCGTTGGTTACACTCTAGATTAACCTTTGCCTCGCTCACTTGGAAAGAATAAAAAGTAGAGGCGGAGTCAGAATTTCAACTTAAGGAATTTTGAATTTTAGAGTAACGAGTACAAGCGAAAATAATTAGATTTTAAATATATTTATATATATTTAATGAATTTCTTATTACGAATACTGAAATACACTATTTGAATAAAAGGTATTGAATTCGACCAAATTTGTATTTTTGCTTCTACCTCCGCCTCTGGAGCTAAGGTGTCTATATGTAAAACAATTAATTTTCTTAGTTGACAATGATTGTGTGAATATAGCTCAGTACTATCTATTGTGATTTAAAATTATGAATTTTGAAGATTGCAAATTTCAACTGAGGCTATAAAATAAGTTGGCTATACCACTGTTGATGTGGTGGATGTACGTAATAATACTCTATATGTAATAGTTTGAATTCTGAATATATTTTTATGTTAGTGGTTCTCATGAATTTTGAAGAATATTTAAAGTTTACTGAGGTATTGTGTTGACAATTATTAGAAAAAGGACACTGACATTAAGAATTATACCTTGATTGTGATGATGATTAACAACACTTAGCTTGCACTTTAATTGTCACTAAAACATGTCTCCCTCAGAAACTGCATTTTCTATTCAATGATTAGGTGCTTGACCAAGGCGTATACAAGATTTAAATATGACGGGTTGGACCTTTAAATTCTTATAAACTTTATGAATTTAAAATTTAATATTTTTGAATTTTTAGTATTTTTCACATACACACATATAATCACAAAATCTTAACCTTGTTTTCTTGTTCAAACGTAATTTTAACTTTCAAATGCCCCTTTTCAACTTTAACTTATAGCTTGTTTTGCCAAGCATTTTTCGGGCAAAAGTGCTTTTATTTTAAAGTTAAAGTGCTTGGCCAAGCTTTTAGACGGAAAAAAAATGATTTTGAGTAAAAACAAGAACTGTTTTTGAGAAGCTAAAAAAAGAAACTTCTCCGTAAAAGTACTTATTAAAAGCACTTTTTAAAAACTTGATCAAACATTAATTAATGCTTAAAAATATTTTTTAAATTAATTAACCAAACACAAACCGTGTACCCAAAAGTACTTGTTTGAATAGCGACCAAACAGACTATCAAATGCATACTTTTTTCAAATCTCAACTAAAACATGTCCAAGAACCTGCCAAATCCTTAAAATCCTTTTAAAGTCCTAAAACTTGATTATTGAGTTATTTGGGTAGGTATTTTTTAATGATAGTCGGTCAGATTTATCGTTTAACTTTTCTAACTAGAATACATAAATTATACTTTAACTAGATAAGATTTTATATATATATATATATATATATATATATATTATATTCCTCCCTTTATTTTCAACTTAAGCGGTTGAGTAGGCACCTATTTGGATGAAATTTAAAAATAGCCAGATTTACAAGTAATAATTGAAAAATAGCCACAGTTTCAAAAGTAATCGAAATTTAACCACTTTTCATGTAAAGATAAGTCAGAACGGAAACACTGTTCAAAATCCGAAAAATATTCTAGCCAGTATATTATGCTGGAGTTCCAGTATAATATGCTGGAGTTCCAGCATAATATACTAGACTTCAAGCATAATATACTTTCAGTTTTGCAGTAAAATAATGACTATTTTTTAATGACTTTGTAAACACTAGCTATTTTTCAATTACCAGTCCGAAAAACTAACTAGCCCGTACTATTTTCACCGGCTATTTGGGTTAATTTATGCATTGGTGTTGTGGGCTAGTAATCAAACTAATGGGCCTTAAATCTATTAAAGCAACATCACGGGCTAACCCGAAGTCCAAAAGCCCACAAACACCCCCTATCCAAAAAACAGCAACCTTAATCTCTGTTAAAAAAACCACAAACTAAGAATCTCTGTATTCTCCACCATGTATCGTCTCAAACTTCATCACCAGCACAACGACTATTACCATAGCAAATTCTCTTCAATTTCAGGAAATTCATCAACCCATTCATCTTTCTCAGCTCCCCACTTTCTCTTTTTCACTACCCCCAAACCAAAAGCCCTGCCTTTAACTCTTCATTATGATAATTTTAAGCTAAAAAATGTAAGAGCTTCAGTTATAAAAATCCAATCTTTGAGTGATAAAGAAGAGGAAAATTTAAAAGATTCAGAAGAGTATGAGTACTTAGCAGCAGATGGGGTTGTTTATAAGAAGACTTTGAGATTAGTAGAGGGTGCTATGTTTGCTGCTGTTTCAGGCTTAGCTTATCTCTTGAGCAATTCTCTTGCTATTGAGGTACATATATGATTCTTGAAATGTAGAAATTTGATGGGTTTTTGGAGGAAATGCTTTTTTTCTCTCTTTTCATGTTGAGGTTGGGTGATAAATTTATTTTGATTCTTTTTCATTAGGTTATTGGTTGCAAGAAATACTTAGAGTTGGAATTGTTTGGTTGTTGTGAGTTAAGAAATAGTAGTACTTTAGTTTATGAATTGTATTGAATTTGTTAAAGGTTTACTATTGTGCAATTCGTAAGTGAAGTTCTTTATCTTGTAGAATGTTGGAAATGTTGCTGAAGAACAAAAATGATTTAGGCTTGAAGCACGTTTTTGTATTTGCTCTCTCTCCTTCGCGAGAATGCTAATGGATTGAATGCAAAGATTTTAGTGGATATGATAAGTCCTTTAGAATTTTGCATTAAGCAAATAGTGAAGAAATTCTGGTTAGGAAAGCAAGGATATTTCAGGTTTTTAATTGCAGAATTTTGGAGAAGAAAAGGAATCTTTGTAGGAGAAGAGAAAAAATATTTGATACTTAACAGATAGGAGTACAAGAATAGAAGGTAGTGTTTTTTCTGCAAGCTAAACAATAATTTACAGAATGCATCCTTTTATCTTAAGACACAACTTCTCATTCAAAAATGTTTTATTTGTTAAAAAAAAATTAACAGAAAAAAAGCACGTGAATTCTATAGCAAGGTATGTAACTAGTAAGAGTAACACTAATCTTGGTGAAAAACTGTTAGATAGAAAACAACGATTCATGAATTAGATAGGTCTGCTGCCAATATGCAGCTTAGGTGACTTGATTAGTAGAGCTTTTGTTTCTTTAACTCTTTCAAAAGTCTTAATTTTTTACTATTCATACTTGGTTCTGTTGGTGGTTTCGAGGAAATTGTTTAACAGATAGAAATGAACCAGCCAATTGAGGGATATTTTAGGTTAAACATTTTGTAATTTTGTAGCTATCCAACTTTATGATTTCTATGTGCTTGCTTTGTATTATCTGTCATTTGCTGCTGGTTTTGATCTCCTAAAGGAATTTGGCTTTCCATGTAGCACAGAATTACTTCGGCTGTTTCTTCGCGTTGCCAATTGTTATATCCTCGATGAGATGGGGTGTTGCAGCTGGCAGAAAAACCATGGTTTGTCCCCTCCATATACCTGATAAGTTGAACGTTACTTGTTCCTAAACGCCTTTTCATCTACTTTCTCTAACGGTCATTTGTCTCATCTCATTAGGTGGCAACTGTTGTTCTCTTGTTTGTCTTGTCTGGTCCAGTGAAAGCGTTAAATTATATGGTGAGTTATATCTTATAAACAATAAAAGATTTACATATGGGCTAGAGAAATTTCAAAATTTTATTGTTGCTCTTATGATACTTATTATGTTTGGTGGCTGTTCTTGTGCTTCAATACTTTATGCTCACAGAAGTATTAAGTATTCATGTTTAGGTGATGTTGTTACTAATGTAGCTACACTTTTTTCTCGTTCTCAGTTAATGCATGGTTTACTTGGCTTCACAATGGGTTCCTTATGGAGGTATGTAGTTATTTCATTTTGCGTGTCTATACGTGAATGCTTAATGCTTATTCACTAAAGTCATTGTAATGGGAATCAATTTTGACAGAAAGTCTTTATATACCTTAGTTGCAACCCCTCACTGGAAGACATGTCCCCCTCCCACCCCTCCCAAAAAAAAAAAAAAAAAAAAAAAAAGCAGAAGAATACCTAGTGCGTATTGCCTGATCTCGTTCTCTGTTCTGCCCCTCCCTCTTTCAAAAAACCCCATAAATAAATGGAAGACGGAAATCAAGAATACAGTGAGAGGATGCTTGCTTTATTTCACTTCTTAAAAGTACCAAATTGGAGTTGTAAGTTAATTGATTGTCATATGTGCAAATGAAGATAATAGTGTACAATACAGACTACAGCTTCAATAGCACCCAGTAATTTTAATACAGAGCTAGATATATATGCAAAAAGCATCAAAATTTCAACAAATATTACATTATGAACCCATAATTTTAGTGTACAATGAATTAGTGGTAAACATATAAAGATTGAATCCATCAAGTTAAAATCCTGAATCTGCCTTTTGTATTAACTACTTTGTTCAGACTTTCTGGGGTTTACTACAGCCAAAGTTATGCACTGGAGCACATCCTGTATCCTTCACATTAAATGTCGCTGCTGTTTGATATTGTTCTATTTCTTATTTTGTCAGGTTGAGAACAAGTTGGGGTGCCTCAATCTTTTTGTGCTCTATTGTATGTTCTCTTCCTTCTACTGTTTTTCCTCTTTGAGGGTGTTTTGTATTAATCATGGTGTGATTCCGACAAGTGATGATATATTTGATTTGCAGGCTCGGGCTATAGGTGCTCTTGGATATGTTATATTATCCTCATTTTTAATAGGAGAAAACATCCTTGCTCTGGTAATTTATAACTTCATCTTCTCTTCTTTACGTCTGTTACAGTTGTTTCTTTGCAAATGAAATGTATCGCTCATGTGTTCCTTCTTTGCTTGTAGATCACCGTAAATATTCATGCTTCTCTCTCGTACATCCTCACATCTTTAGGCAGTCAGATAGTTCCATCTATGAATTTTATCTACACCTTATTCGGGACTCTGGTACGTGCGATAACTTCTTATCTATTCGATAATTTTTGACAAGTGAAAAGCTAATGTTTTCTTCCTTTTACTTTTTTGCTTCCTATACCTGCAGCTTTTGATAAATTGCACCTTCTTCGTCTTCTTGCTGCATCTTCTCTATGCCATCTTTCTAACCAAATTTGGGATGAAAGCTACATTGAGACTGCCGAGGTGGTTAGCCGCAGCAATTTAAATAGGTAAAGAAGTGCACTCATTCTAGACGCCTTCAAAATGAGACTTTGCTCTAATACTACACGACAGTGATGATTAATACAAGATCATTTTGATTATTATTGATACAAGATTGTCGACGTGGATTATCAATCTAGTCCATTATTTGTTCAAAACCGATACAAAGTCACTAAAATTAATTGATCAGCTCAGTTGTAAATGTATTTGTAAGACATTTTGGCCAGTATCTAATGCATTGAAAATGCCATTTGATGGGAGTTATTTTTTTTTTTTTTGTGTGTGTACTTGATCCAATATTTCCCTTTAGAAAATCCCTATCCACTGCGCGGACATAAAATGTGAGATAAGGCGAGATAAAATGTGGTACTAAATTTATGCTATGTTTGGTTGACAGTATACTCTTAGATATTGCCATCAAATTTGGTATTATCAGGTGGAATAAATTAGTCTAGGAATTATAATTTCAAGACTATAATATCAAAATAATTTAGTTCGCTTACCAAACAACTCCTTATTGTCTCATGCTACTATCATGCTTCCTAAATCTCATGTGGTGGAGCTACCATTATCAAAGGGGAGTCAATTGATACTTCTCGTCGAAAAATTATACCTTCTTTTTTCATCTCTATATATTATATGTTAAATTTTCTCGACTTCTTTGTGTGTATATTTTTTATACTTCGACATAATTAGAAGGAAAAGATAAAATTTGCCAGTGTTCCCCACACACACAATTTCTGTAAGGTAATCTAACTACAGATAATCGCATTTTTTAGTTGGCAAATAGCGACTTTCATGATCTAGCATGAAATTTCCATCTATAGGAAAATTGTGTGATACAAAAACTCTTCTAGTTTTTTCCTTCTCGCATCCGAAAATAAGGAAAAATAACCAGCAAACTTCAAAAATCAACAACGTTCAATTTGAAATTGAAAGGACATCTATTTTGAAGTATGACCATTGGAAGAGTCGACTAATCAAAAACACCTAAACAATCATTTAGTAACCTAAAATCCAAAGGGATACTCAAAGGATATTCGTTATAATTACTTCACTAAACTTGAATTTGAAGATGAATTCAAACAATAACGCCCTCAACCTGTGAAAAAGTAGTGCAATGAGAACTAGAAACAAAAGCAACAAGAGAGATTACAACTGTATCATACACTAATCAGTGGAAAATATAACCTTAAGCATATCAAAGAACGAGAAAAAGGGTTAAATGTGTGCCCAAAATTAGATCTTATATATGGCTCAAGCTTCTTTCCTTGTTATCCTGTCATTCAAAAGGGAAAAGCATTAGGAATCAATGGTTCATATGCACCATAAAGTTGAGATATGAGAATCTTCATATTTACTTGACCCCGGAAATGTCAACAAGGAAACTGGAGGAATATGGTTCTTGAATTTTTGTAACAAACTTAAAAAGGTTGGTTATGGTTTATTGAGTAGCATGAGTACTACTTTAGATATTAGTGCTGAAATCGAATCAGATTGGGCACGATGAAGTACAATAAGAGTCGAGCACAATATATCTCACCTGAAACAGTATATCCCGAGCGCTGATGTTATTTCATGAATAACAGACGTGGCAAAATGCAGATAGAGTGACACTGAATAAGACAAGAAACAATAAGAACAATCAGCCAATAATACGCAGGAGTTAAAAACGACAAGATAAAACACTGAGATTGGAAATCTCTAGGTCAAAAATAAAATATGGAGCAGACCAAATTTTATACACAGCACTAGTCACTAGTCACGTGGTTAAAGTAGGTGTCAGAGAAGTATGTTTGCAAGTTCAGCTAAACTTAATTTTTTTTTAAAATATATCTCACAAGAAAACAGCATATCATATCCGTCTAAATTAAAAAAGCAGATGCAATACCTGAGTATGCAGTGTAAGCAAGAAGAACCCAGAACTCATCAACCATAGGAACACTGCAAAAAGAAGAGATTTTCATGAGCGTAAAGGAATACAAGAATTCTGAAAAAAGAATATTAGTGATATGTAAATGCCATAATCTCGCAAAGTTGGTACGACTCAAATTCCTTCAAGAAACGAGACTAGTTTACACTTACCCATCATTAAGTCTGGCGGTGAGCGCATTTGCAATGGCAAAAGGTAGACAAAGCAGAGACTGCAAACATAAAGTTCCACTTCAAAAACACTGAAACCACAATGTTGTAGGCATAATCTATTTATTTCTCTTTTTTCTTTCAACAAAATTGTTTTTCTACCATACTATCTAGTGTATCCAACATTCAAAGGAGAGATTATACCGAAACAACGCAGACTTTCTGTTGGAAACTCACTTTGAGGATACACTTGTCCAATTAATACACTTAATTTTTTAATTTAAGAAACAAAAATTGGTTTCTTTGTCGCATAAAAGATAAGATTTCTCTATGATAAAGTTAGAATAGGAGTTACTAATCCAGGATATAGATGTCACACTCCTATGCTGATGTAGTTAAGTCCTGGAATGATATTAACTTAAAGAAAAGATGGATTAGTTTTAACCAGAAAGAATTTTAGACACTTGGCCTATCGAAAGATCTTATGAAATTAATTTAGCATATGTTATGGTTTTGCATTATTATCAGAAAAAGCGTACCATGCACATATTTGTTTTCAGACCCTTGGGTTCATCACACAAGTGAGCCAAAATCATCCTTCCCTGCGGAAAAAAACTAACTCAGAAACAATTTAAGATGAACTTCAAATAGATTTTTGAGATGGCATCGATTCAAGTAGAGCATGAGATGAGATACGTGAATTCCGCTAAAGATCTGCATCTACTCATTTGTACAAGTATCTTGAGGAAACAGCTCATACTCAATAATTGAGATGGAGATAAATTACCACAAGAAATCCGAATGCAAGCCCAGTTCCCACTACCATAAGATGAGGATAGTTCTTCATTAAGTCTGATGGAGATAAATAGTCCCTACATAACAGCCAATATTAAATACCACGATATGGTCCCAAAAATAATTAGTAATCTGAAAGTGAGAGATACCACAGAAACACTCCTCCCAGTAGCACAACAAATGGGTAAAGCTGTCAACATGAGAAATGAAAATTTTCAAAAACAGACTATAATCACCAAATCATGTATATAATCAAAGAAACATACTTACCATGGCCAGTGCCCGCGCCATACTTCCTTTTGTTGCCTGAACAACCTTATGAACATTGTTAACACTGCCAAAAAAGTTTGACGTTAACACTCTTCAACTGGCTTTAAATGTTACAGCAGATTAAAGTACTATATTAGCTAAATTATGGACAATTTGACTTTCATTATTTATCCTGGCTAGAATCTCAGAATCTTTAGATGATGAATATGGCATTAATAGTCGACGCTTTCACCAGAAACGGGAAAGGTGAACTACGACGACATGGAATAAAGTTAACTATCCAAAAGAGATGCAAATACTACAATGCTAATAATGGACATTGCCAAGATCTGTAATGCAAATGTACTGATAAATAAAGCACATGTCTAATTCAAGCCCATTGGCAAGAGATCAGAAAGAATTATGGAAGAAAAAGGAAAAGACCCCATCGAAGTATGAAAAATTACTCACTTGCAATAGACCGTTGGAATAACAGCAAAAGCTACCATCAGCAACAACACGGCTTTATTGGTCGGAATTTCTGAAGTCAAAGGTTAATAGGAATAAGAATAATAAGAAACACAAAATCAACTTCGGAACAGACAGGAAACACAGTCAGTATCCAGAAATGATAAATATGGAAATGCTCATGGAAGCAACAATCATCTTAAGGCAGGTATAGAGACACAGAGTTCATAAAGCATAAAAACTAGAATATGAATTCACTGGGAATCCCATTTAAAAAATAATAATAAGAAAAGAAACTCGTTATGTACTAGAAGTGAAATGTTGTGAGGTGCATCGGATAAAGGACGCAAGTAACACATTTTAACCAGCTTGGATAGGAGTTCAAGTACTTTTTGTCTTAGATGTAGATAACAAGAAAACTTCCTAATTCTTTTATGAATAAAATAAAGCAGAACTTTAGGCAAGTGACCCATCTTAACCAGCTGCGGGTGATGAGAAGTTTTAACTTCAAGCCTCCATAGGTTTTGAGGTCAAGAAAGTGTCTTGATCATGAGCTGGTAAGCAACGACTAATTCAGAAGTAATGCAATTCCATAAACAGAAGCAAAAAGTTCTACCATTTGCAGCAGAATACAAGTTCAAAACTGACAAGCTTTGATATATAAAATCATAGAAAGTGTTCCTTAGAAAAATCATAAAACTGCTTTAAAGAAATCTCTACAGAAAGTTAAAAAAGCAAAAAGGGTAAAAGAAAATCGAACTAAAAGGAGAGCATAAGATAAACTATATAAATACATGAATATCATATCAGATAAAGTACTCAGCACTTCATAATACATAGAGGGAGACAGGGAGGGCGGGGGAGAAACTTAAGAACTGAAAAACAAAAGGACAATTTATGCAAGCCTCACCGTTCAGAAAAGGAACCCAACTCACAAGTGGCATAGACTTCCCAAACTGTTGGGCCCACCACTCAGCTCCTGAAAATATGAAGTGTCAAGCTGGTAATAGAGAAAAGCTGGTAGAAATGTGCAAAAACAACAGACTGGGGTAGCTGGGAGTGAGGAAGGACATCAAAGGGGGTTTCCTATTGAGCAGTTTCACATTAAAAAACCCAAGCTTACCCACTAGAGATGTAAAGAAATGGCTGAGATATATCAACATGAGACCCTCTGTCGGTCCATTTACTACTGGAAGAATTAGAGTGTTGGTGAAATAGCTGCAAAAGGGAGCAACATCCAAAAACTAGATTAAGAGACCAAAGATACTAACAAATCTCTGGAAAACTAGGATGAAATATTGATCAAGATATTTATCTTATAAAGCTTTTTCCCTGATAACAAGGAAATCCCTTGTTTTCGGCTTCGAAACTCGGCAGCAAATGGGCCTGACCCTCTACCCTTATCCACTTAAATAGACTTGGTTAACCATCTAGGATTCGAACTTGAGATATGTGCCTACCACATATCTGTGTTGTATTACCTTTGCCATTGCACCAAAATCCCAGGGCATGTCTCTCTTATATAGTTTAAATTATCTTCTGTTAAAGTTCATAATACTCAAATAACTATTGCAACTAGTACATAACATTTGATTTATAACTCCTCTTACTAATTCACCCTTCTAATATTCTAAGTCAATATCCAAAAACTAAACACACTGAGGAGTTGCACTGAAACACCTACCTTTCCCAAGTAGCGCAGTAGAAAGGAACAGCTGATATAACCCAGAACCAGAAAGTATCTCGTCCACACATAGCAGTGCTCCCAAAAGCCAAGGCTTCAAACTGCTCAGATTAAACACGAAATCTGTAAGCTACAAGTCTTCCCAGGGCAAGAAAAAGGATTACTAGAAAACAGGACATACTGCACATGCAAGCGCATCACATCCTGCAAATTGTGAAACCCAAGACATCTAATCAGAATCACAGCAGTTAGCACACGTCCAACTTAGAGAGAGAATAATATAAGAATACATAAATGAAAAAAGGACGGGAACAATCACCATGATCAAAAAGCTCTCCTAGTGGGCTAGAGGAATTCGTACGTCTTGCTTGCTTCCCATCAACAGCATCAAATGTCTACATCCATTCAGAAGAGCCCAACACAGTCAAAGAGGAACTCCAGCAGAAGATGAGTTGCTCTAACATGTCAGTGTAGTATAATTCAAATGTCATACTATATGCAAAAATAATAACAACCACCGATCCGCGCAAAAAATCTCAAGCCAAACCCAAAGGACATCTCAAAATATTAGAAAACAAAAACTTCGACCTCAACATGCTACAAACAAGGGCCAAATCCTGTCAAGAAAATACCAGCCATAAGGAGTGAGATGTTCGATCAGTTGGAAATTTGTAGATATTCTTTTGAAGGCTTGCCTATTGAAGAATACTGCTCCACTTTATAGAACCTAATGATCTCAATTCTTTTTTTTATCCTTTAAACCCTATAAACTTTTTACACTACCGAACTGAGTTAATATAATAAGACTCATGTTTTCTTTCCTACTAATTCAATCTTGAACATATACTGACAAGTCCTAAACTTATCAGAGACTTTCAAGATCTCAGATCTTCGAAGACAGTAGCGCAGAGCAGGTAGGATAAATGAAGATCATACAAGTGCATCCTTTAATCTCTATTTTTCTTTTGAGAAAGATAACAGATAAGTAGGACAGAGCAATGTGGTTATCTGAATTCATCTCAGGGATCTCTAACTACGAATCAAAAGATGAGAGATTTGTAGAGAAACCATATGCCTCAAGTCCTATGTTACATGGATCTTTATTTTATATCATTGTAACTATATCAAACGGGTGTGACTTGGGTTGCGTACAACTCTTCAAAATACGCTACTACCTCCGGTCATAATAAGTGATTTTTTTACCTTTTAAGTTTGGTCCAAAATAAATGTCCTTTTACATAATCAAGAAGGAATTAATTTTGTCTTTCAAAAATTTGCGCTTATTTACATATCTCAGTGTGTCAAGGTAACAATATCCAAATTTTAATTAAGGGTAATTTAGTCAATATTTTTTTTTTCCTAGGAGTTAGTATTTTCTTAAGGGGTGTGCCAAAAGCTAAAACGTCACTTATTATGGACTGAAGGGAGTATTAACAAAAAAAAGTGCACATACCCATGCCAATTAGTTCAACACACCGATATAGGACGCATGCCCATTCCAGAGTCCATGTAACATGGTCAAAGGCACATGACGTTCAGATAAAAGTTTATTCTAGCTGTGGTAATTAAACAAGCCCCCACCCCCACCCCCACCCCAGTTACAAGTTTCTATAAACTGCCATTTAGCTTCTAGACAGACATGGGAAATGTTGGTAATTGGATCACTTACATGCAAAGGCAAAATAAAGGAAAACTTATAAGATTGGATCAAGAGTTGAGACCTCAAAAATTTACTTGTAACAGCATATCTTTCCCACTCTTCCTAAGTCAAAAAAGTTGAAAACTATATGTAGTGACATCCTTTACTCTCTAGGTTCACCAATTAAAGTACCCAAAACCTATGTTGCACGGACTCTCCGAAAATGTCGCCGGCCGCATGTTGGATCCTCCAAAAGTAGAGTATTTTTGGAGGATCTGACACAAGTGCGGCGGCATTTTGGAGAGTTCGTGCAACATAGCCAATACACTGAGGCTTTCAGTTCTATGTACAGATTAGAGATGGAACTTCAACAGCATAAATCTGGTTAAAACATTCATGACTACAAAAATAAATTTAGAAGATCCTAAATAGGATGGTGGCTAAGACCGTCAAACCTGATAGAGGAAGAGAAGCAATCCATGAGCAAAATTAACCCATCTTGGAGGAGGTGAATCCAATAGTGGAGAATATATCTGGGGACAAAAACTTATCCAGTAAGCGAAAAGGTAGAAAGTCCTATTAAAAAAGCTTTTGAAAATAAAAGGCATAAAAAATTGTTGGAAAGACTCACGAGTCACATCATAAGGAAAACTGAAGAGCTTTCGACAGTAATATATAAGGATGTGGCAAGCATAACAAATGAATAACACCATTTATTAATCCTTAATAACTTTGTTAAACATATCTTTTTTTTAAAAAGAGAAAAAATGAGAGTGTCTGAGCCATATCAAGCACTCTTCCAGTGGAAAGCATGGTTGCTGACAATCCAACTTACTAGTTATCACCATATCATAAAATTTACATACTAAAATTCAAATCCTTTGGATGCCTAACAGCCTAAACTCCTGTATTATAACTTACTGAATATTATTCAGGTATTCTGATCTAGCTATATATGACTACACATACTTCCTAATCTACAGTATGTTTTAGAGGAGCTGAAGCAAATGAACTTAAACTCCAAAACAAGAAGCAGGAGAAACCTAACGGAGGCAGGAAAAAATGTCCTATTTCCGTTGGATAAGCAACAAAACGTTATCTTCTAGTACAGATGATGAATACAGAAGATAGAGAGAAAGAGAAAGCACGTGAGCTTGCTTGAGAAAGAAAGAGTACAACTCACATATCCGAGCAGTGCAGATGCAACTAAGAACAAAAATCCTGTAAGTGTAATCTGCAATAGAAATTATATATCAGACCTCAAAGCGCGGAGAATACACTAATGAGAAAAATAACATTTGCAACAAAGACCATAGGTTAAAGTGGGACGTACCATATTCGGTCTGGGGAACATATAAAGAACATGCACACAAAAAAGAAATTGTCAGTTAACTCCGGAAAAGGAGAAAAAGATACAGCATGATCATCTGGCTAAAGCCATTAGCAAGTAATTCTTACAAATGGGTGATAAAAGCACATTAGAGATTACTTCTAATGTCTCAGTAACAAGATCCTGAAAGTTGTTTTGTTCAATCACCATTATAGAAGATGGCGTTCCGTAGATTCATAGACAACAAGAAAAGAAAGTTCCTTGGATCCATATTCCTTCATTCGGCATTCCACCAACAATACCGCTATTCCATTTCAGTTCTGAGATATGCTCTTCTATTCTAGGGTGTTCAAACAATTAATTCTACAAGTGAATATAAGCAGAAACTCCAAGGTTCTGTGCTTACGGACGAAAAAATCTTTAGAGCATCCATAGACAAAAATCAACCACAAACTCCTATGTAGATCCTCTGCCACATCACCATCTATTCTAAATTCCTAACATACATGTTTCCTTCTTTATCGTCCCTTCGTTTCCCTCTTGACAGGTAATAAAAGGAGTTCGTGTACTCCAATTTGCCAAAGGAATGGGCAGCAAAGCCCTATGGACTCGCTAAGGAAGCAAATAACTGGACCCATACACAGAAACATCATTACACAAGCACTAGAAATGTAAACACACGTATGTACAAAATTGTCAAGGAAAAAAGATTCATCATATTCAGAGAGAACAAGAGAAAACTTACGGCATCCAAAGGGGGAAGAAATTGACACAGCGACTCCAAAAAGGCTGCAACACATACTTAGCAACATAGGAGTGATCTACCCCACTGTATTTGTACCTATGAAGCGCTTGCACTCCATGTGCCCCAATGTAGCCCATTCGTCCTTTCCTTCCTCTCACTCCCTCTGAAATCAACTATAAACCAATTGGAATCTGCACAAAAATAATACAGTTAAAGGTTTTTAAAACGGTAAAACCGGCATCTAAGTTAACAGAACAACAAACTTGATAGGACTACCAAAATAAGACTTTGAATGTTGAATCTGAGAAACAAAGTAGAAACACAAAAGTGGCATGCCTAGAATTGTAATAATAGGAGACAATTTTTTAAAGCCAATTCCACAAGCTAGCAGACAAAGCAAATTTGAGCATTGAATCTGAGAAACAAAGTAGAAACAGAAAACAGCACACCTAAGTTGCAACACTATGTCTCCGAACCATCACCAGAGTAACAAAGAAAACAAATTTGATGGGGACTATCGGAACAGCCTCTCTACCTTCCCAAGGTAGGGGTAAGGTCTGCGTACACACTTCCTTCCCCAGACCCCACATGTGGGGTTATACTGGGTTTGTTATTGTTGCTGTTGTTGTTATCGAAAAGGGAGTTTGAACATTTGAATCTTAGAAACAAGGTAGCAAAACAAAAAGGGCATGCCTAAAATATCAAGAATATGACAACCTTTCCAGTACCAATTCAAGAGTTAATAGGAAAAAGAACAAATAAGCAAACAAACTTGATGGGTACTATCAAAATGGGATTTTAAATTATGAATCTATGAAACTAAGCATAAACACAAAAAGGGTATGCTAAGAATGCAAGAATATGATATATTTTCAAAAGGAAATCCAGAGTTACAGTATCAAAATGGGATTTTGAACACTGAATCTATGAAACTAAGAAAAAGTAGGAAAAAAGGGTAGCTTAAAATGCAAGAGTAAGACCAATTTCCATAAGCAATTCCATAGTTACAGTATCAAAATGGGATTTTGAACATTGAATCTATGAGACTAAACAAAATTAGGAAAAGGGCATGCTTAGAATGCAAGAATATGACTCATAAGCAGTTCCATAGTTACGGTATTGGATTTTGAACAAAGAATTTATGAAATTAAGCAGAAATACCAAAAGGGTATGCATAGAATGCAAGAATATGACAAATTTTCATAAGCAATACCAGAGTCACAGTATCAAAATTGGATTTTGAACATTGAATCTATGAAACTGACAAAAATACGAAAAGGGTAATGCTTAGCATGCAAGAATATGACAAATTTTCACAAGCAATCCCATAGTTACAGTATCAAAATGGGTTTTCAAAAATTGAATCTAAGAAACAACGATGAAACACCAAAAGAGCATCTTTATAATGCAACGATATGAAAAGAAATAGCCATTCTTGAAAGAAAAATTGAGACTTTATAAGAGTTTGCAAAATCTAACCTCCGTTGAAAAGAGGATGCAGCGAGTGATCCTCTGGAGAAGCGATGAGCAATGCTTTCTGTTTCTTGGAATACAAAAAAAGAAAGGAGTATTATTGGAGCAAAAGAAGAGAAAAATGGAAATTTGGGGGTTGGGGGGGGGGGGTTTAGCTT